>JAVKLF010000002.1:3502106-3515759 GCA_034783495.1 Millerichthys robustus
ACACACACACACACACACACACACACACACACACACACACACACACACACACACACACACACACACACACAAAGTATACACACATTCACTGGGTTTTAGGAAACCTGGAGGATTGGACCTATATTTGCAGAGAAATTATTTTATATTCTATTCCCGCTGTGATGGAGCTCATTCTAATTTTTAAAGTCTAGTTTCATGAGAACTACTTCTAGAAAACATAATAAGAAGAAAATAAAAAAAACAACTTTTTAAAATCTCTGATATTTTTTCACCTGTGCTTCTAGTTTGAGTCCAAAGCATCCTTATTGTTCTGAATATCTCTCTCTTTCCTGTTTCTTTTAGGTGACCCTTCCCTGCAGTCCATATATGTATTGATGCCACTCCTGTTACATAACAGATATCATCCTTAAAATCGATTGCAAAGGAAGTGACATTGGATTCATGGAGTCACTTGAAACTACTGCAGGGGTGAAAAGCTCTACTGAGGGTCAGGAAAAAAGTGTTGCACAGAAAAAAGACCCATTGGAGCCTGCACAGAACAAAAGGAGACTGTCAGTTGAATCAGAAAGCAAATCATGGCACCAACTGCCCGAGGAAACCCAGAGCAAAGACACATGTTGTTTTAGTGAGATGTCAGACTCAGGGAAATCACTGCAATTAGGAGAAAAGCTGTCCCAAACCCAGTCCACAAGCCATCGAAACTATGAGGTATCTTCATATCAGCTGCAGTCCACAAAGCCCTCCGCTAACGGCAGACAAAAAGTTTCAGCGCAGTCACCAGGACCTGCATCGCAAAGGAAGTGTCCAACTTCACCCGAACCACACTGCTCACATCCAGGGTCGGATCAGCTGACAGAGGTGACATCTAAGGTGGATCTGAAACCACAAAAACCTGGGAAGTACGTTTGTGATTACTGTGGAAGAGCATGTGCCAAACCCAGTGTTCTGAAGAAACATATTCGATCACACACTGGGGAACGACCCTATCCATGTGTTCCGTGTGGGTTCTCCTTCAAAACCAAGAGTAACCTGTACAAACACAGGAAGTCCCACGCTCACTTAGTCAAAGCTGGATCAGTGCCATGCTCGGAACTTGGGTCCTACAATGCCAATACAGAGCAGGGGTCTTTTGAAGGGGAAGGAGAGTTATTTTCTGATGCTGAGCAAAGCACGGACACAGACGAGGACACGCTTAATGACCCGCTGCTGCTGCTGGACTCTCCAATGGAGGGATCAGATAACACTGCTGTAAAAGTCCTAAATCTCATTGCTCAGAAAAAAGGAGGCACATCAATGTCAGCTCAGGATGGTTCATCCCAACCTCAAGAAATCAATGCATCTCCCGTCACGGCTGAGGCGAGTCATTCAATTCAATCTTCCACCATCAAGCAGAAGCTTGCACTTCGACTGTCTGAAAAAAGAAGCAGCGACTCCGAGCATAATCTCTCTCTCCCGAGTCAATCCAGCAAGGGCAGCACGGACTCTGGCTACTTTTCACGTTCTGAGAGCTCTGAGCACCAGACTGGACCTCCAAACACCAACGCAAAGTCCTACCAAGAGATCATGTTTGGAAAATGCTATCGGCCCAGTCCTAAACAAACGTCATCTTATGCGGCTTGTTGCTTAGAATCAGACAAGCATGCTGGAAAATGCTCAGAGAAAGGCGTGTCCCGCGTTTTCACTCAAGAAAAAGACACAGTTGAGTCAATCAAAATAAACACAAAATCATTCACAAGAGAGGAGGTTAAAGAGTTGCTGTTGGACGCCAGCTCTGACATGGGGCCTTTGATCAGAAGCAACTCTATGCCAACATCCTCAGCGGTGTGTCTGAGTATGCCACAATCCCTGAGAGGCAGCCACTCGTTTGACGAGAGAACAAGCACAGGCGGTTCGAGGAGACTCAAACGGCAGGGTGCAATCGAACTATCTGCGCATGATGGTCACACAGACACAGAGAGCCATGGGAAGATTTCTCCTTCGGCACAGGAAGTAGAGAACTACTCCTCGATGGCGCCTAGTCTAAACCAACAGAAACATGCAATGGAACTGGCAACCCGGAAACGTCGCAAAGAGAAGAGAGAAGAAGAGGACCTGGCAGGCCAGTATGGGGGCCATCATGAGCCCTGTGACGAAATGTTTGATTCGAGCAAGGACTATGATTTAAAACAAGCTGCAATGGGCATTATGGCTTTAGGGAGAGGACTTTTGGACAGGTGTGATATGGAAATATCAACGAGCCATGAAACATCAGGACGAAAAACTTTAGGAAATGTAATTTCAGTTATTCAGCACACAAACTCGATTAACAGGCCTCACTCTGAACAGTCCGAGTTGTACAAATGTCATGGACAGAGATTGGAAGCTCTGTCTTCTTTTCAGACAGTGGAAGCCAGTGAGTCTTTTGAAATGGAATGTGACAGCAGATTAGGGCAGTCTGCTCAGCAGGGGCCTAAACTTGTGCGACAGTCGAATATACAAGTCCCAGAAATCAGGGTTACAATTGAGCCCGACAGTCCAGAAAAAGCTCCAGAAGTTCAAGCAAAGGAGCCAGAAAAGCACACAGAAGAGTTTCAGTGGCCTCAAAGGAGTGAAACTTTAGCACAATTTCCCCCAGAAAAGCTCCCTCCAAAGAAAAAACGCCTTCGCTTGGCTGAAATTGAGCACTCTTCCGGTGAATCAAGCTTTGAGTCGGCCTGCACGAGTCTCTCACGCAGTCCAAGTCAGGACAGCAACTTATCTTACAGCTCCACTTTTTCCTTTGATAGAGAGGAGAGCTTAAAATCAGCCTCTCCAGTCAGGCAAGATGAATTTGGTAAACCACTGGAGCTTTTAGCCGTGCCAGGGACCGGGCACTCCCTCTCTGTGCTCCATCAGCGGCAGCAGCATGAAATGAGACGCTCTTCCTCAGAGCAGGCGCCGTGTAACTTACGCAAAGAGTTCCCCGAGGTCCGCAGCATATCATTTGACTATGGCAGCCTTTCTCCAACGTCCAAAGTTAGACATGTGGACATTAGCTCTGTGAAGGAGAGAAGGAGGGGGAACTTGGTGCGACAGGAGTCACTGAATATGGACACTGAAGTAACACAAGTTCCACCACAAGTGTTTCCATCGTACCTCAACAGCACCTCCCCTATTTTCGCAGCACCCACCGTTCTGCCACAGACTTTGCCAATATTTTCCACCGGAAATACATTTCCACAGCTACCATATCCAAGCCTAGTTATTCCTGTTAGAATTCAAACTAATGTGCCATCCTTTGGCAGCGTCACGTACACTTCTTTATCCCAGATTTTTGACAATCACTACGACACTTCCTCTATATCTGCCCTAAAAAAACAAACTGCACGTCTGTCCCGAAATCTCGATCCTCATAATGTGTCAGCTCACGCAAAACCGCTCACAGCTCACACGCTGAACGTGGAAGCCCTCGATTTGTCATCAGCTAAGCTAAAGACGGGCATCCCTCTGTCGCTGACTTCTAGAACCATATCGACCACCAACGCGTCCAGCGGTGGCACAAACAAGCGGATGCTATCGCCAGCCAGCAGCTTGGACCGGTTCATGGAGGTCAAGCAGCAAAAGCGAGTAAAGGAGGAGAGAATTTTTGGGCAAATAGTTGAGGAGCTGAGCGCTGTGGAATTGGGGAAATGCCACATGAGCGAAGAGATGCAGGGTGATCCATGTAGGAACCCAGCTGCAGATCGAGGTGATGAAACAGCCATGGAAAGCAGCTCGCCCGCTCACGCTGCAATGTCAGCCACCGAAACCAAAGAGCCGGTGCAGATGGATGTGTTGGTGCAGCTGGTCACACGTCAGGACACCCTGATCTCAGACCCGGAGCACTCAAGGCTCCTCTCTCAGTTTCCTAGTCTTCGCACGACGACAGGTGTGAGCTGGTGTTATCTGAACTACACCAAGCCGAGCTTCTCCCACAGCAGCGTGCCCTTCGCCTCAGTGTACGCCGCCTGGTGCGTCACGTCCCACAACCCCAATCCTCTGGAGCTGAGCACCGGCGCGGCGCTGGCTCTGCTGCAGTCCAGACAAAGGGGAGATAAGGTTATTTACACCATGGCCGCCATGTGTCAGCCTGGCACGGGGAAGCTGGTTTCATCCCTCATCCTCTGGAGACAGACCGCGGAGCAGGTGAGAAAATGATCCCATCTGTTGGAGCGCAGAAAAACAGGAGGAATGTTGGGTTATTTACTGTTTTTTTAATCTTATTTATTGCCTGCTGTCAAAAGATGAAGGCAGACAAATATGGTTTTGCCAATGTCTGTGTCTGTTTCTCTGTTAGTAAAATATCTCATGAACCACTGTACGAATCTTAATGACACTAGCAGAAAGTAATCACTTTAGGTACATCCGCAACTGATGAACTGTTGGAGTTAGCCTGCTTCAAGATGGCTGCCTCAACCAGCTGACCTTAGAAAACAGAAATATAGTTAGAACTCAGTAAATTTTAGATGTACTGACCTAAAATTTAATGCTGTTGTTAAATGTGAAATTAATTCCTAATATATAATTGGAGCGCTAGCAGATTGCACAAGAGCTTTGTTTAAAAATTTGCAATCATCTATATGAAGTTGACATTTTCTGCCTATTAGCAAAATATTTCATTTACTACTTTTGATTGATGTTAATGAAACAATTAGGAAATAAATATTAGATGTACCTCTACAACTGATTCATTTTTGGATTTAACTCTATTCAAGATGGCTGGCACAACCAAGCTTAGAAAACACAAAAATGGTTTTATTTCAGTCAGGTTTACAGACTTTGTTCCAAACCTTGGTGTGGTTGTAGCTGAGGGATGTACGCGACACATACTTTGCTTAAAAATAGATGTTGTTGGACTCAACACTGCTTGTTTGTTAGCAAAATATCTTATAAACAACACAACAGATTTAAATGAAATTTCAACTACAACTGACTGCGTGACACTTCACATACAATTCTTGTAAAATCGGAACCTAAATGGGTTTCGCTCCTTCCATTCTCAGCATCACAGACTGAAACTCTAGCATTAAAGACAGTGGGAAATATGCATTCCGTCAAAGAACATTTAGTTGTGCTGCTATTTTTTATTACTATTTTGAGAGCTGAACATTTTGTAGTATTTTAGCTTTTTAAACTGCTGCACCCTTCAATCATTTGGCAGAAAGTTCTGATAAGTCCATTTGCATTAGATTACCTTTGATTCATTGTGTGCTTTTCATCATTCCATCAGGGTCAAAATAGATTTTAATTTTATCAGATGGATTTATTCTTAAGGCCAAATCTAAAAAGATGCATGTCTTCATGGGCCGGGTGTTCTGGTATAAAACTCTTTGTTTTCCTCCAGCAGCATTATTCATGTTTTCTAACTGTGCTGTGTAAAACCACGTGTGACATAACATTGGATGCATCAGCTTACACCGTCGATATGGTGTCCACTTAAAACTGGTGTTAACACAGTGTGTGTTCATTTGATTCAGCTGCAGAGGAAACCGGAGCCCAAGGAGGTGGATGTCGCCTATGGGAAGAAGGTGAAAGACATCAGCTGCAGAGCTAAAACTGCAAAGGACGAGTGGAAAGAAAGGGAGGCCTCCACAAACCAAACCGTGCCAACACGGATTAAAATCTTTGAGGGAGGGTCAGTCAAACAGAAATGATTTTATTACATGCATAGGTTACCTTTTAGCAATCAATTCAAAACTACTAAACACTGATGCTTTATTTGACTTTTTGCAGGTATAAGTCTAATGAAGATTATGTTTATGTCCGAGGCCGAGGCCGGGGGAAATATATCTGTGAGGAGTGTGGAATCCGCTGTAAGAAGCCGAGCATGCTGAAAAAACACATCCGAACCCACACAGATGTGCGACCGTACATCTGCAGGGTGTGCAACTTCGCTTTCAAAACTAAAGGTGGGTGAATATAAAGAGTCTAATCATACCATCTGCAGGGATGATGCAGACAGTATGAGCAGGGGCACAGCTAGCTTTACTGATTCCTCTGAGGAGACACTTTATATGCATAAACCAAAACCACTGGTTGTACACCTCCCGCTAATCATGTTTTGGAGTCAACCTAGTTGAAGAATGCACTGCAGCTCAGTGAAATTTACAAACACAAAAATGGCTTTAAATAAGTCCGTTTTACAGATACAGAGATCAGATTTTCTCTGATAGTAGCGGAGAGTCATCCGTACTTAAAGAATGAGCACATCAAGTGGCGTTTGTGTTAAGTTAGTGACGTAACTATTTTTAATAAAACAGATAGTAAAGTTAAAATTGGCTAAGCAAATGTTCAAACCAAAACAGGAAAAACAAAAAGCAAAATTAGCAATATAGTGGCTAGGGTAAAATTGACAAAACAATAGCTAAAATGATCAAAACTATCTAAAAATGGTAATGCAGATGTTAAAACTAAATTGCCAAAACAGTAGCTGAAATCAACAATACATATTAAGCTAAAAGGAGCCGAAAGGAAGGTACAAACTACAATTAGCATAAAAAGACAGAAATAGAACAATTGGGCTGGAGAAGATTTTAAAGAGAACAAAGCTTTTGAAGAAATTGAAGAGAGTGCAATGTTTTGGTGTAAGGGGAATTTTATGTAAAATAAAGTGAAGTATTTGGAAATGTATGAAAGTTACGAAAATCATGGCAGACAGTTCAGGATGGAGCTGTACATTTTGAATGGTAAATTTAACACAAAGTAACCCAACACATTTATGAATATAAGTGAGGAGAAGATCTTAGTGAGTTGAGACTGGACTGTGCCGCTCTCAGGTAATATCAAAATATTAACAAAGGAAGCTTTGTTATAAAGAGGATTTCTAACGCTCACAAATATTTGTCAATCTGCCTAAATAAAAAAACTCAAACCTCCTGAAATCTTGTTATGGTCTTTGGTTTTGGTGATTACATAATCAGTGACCCTGCCTGGTCACCTCTCAAACTCTAGAAATGCCTCATTTATGACTTATAGGTTGTTGAATAAAAGAGCATGAGGTATATTTGATACTGTCTGCAACTTTGATCACATCATTGAACAAGTTTGTCTTATGACTCCAGGAAACTTGACTAAACATATGAAGTCAAAGGCACACATGAAGAAATGTCTTGAACTGGGAGTGTCCGTCACAATGGATGAAAGAGAGATACAGGAACACGGTAAGATAACATTCTGATTTGATGAAAAAAAATATATCCTTAGTGAAACTCTCTGGGTTTTTGTTGTATAGTACACATCACTGTATACTCACAGGCAGTTTCATTCAGTAAGAACATATTAAACATACCAAGTGTTTAAACTAAGAAACACTATCAGCGTAAAAAAATAGGTCTTTTGATTTATGGAGCAGTAACATGGCTCAGAAAAGTTTGGACAGGGCCAAGAAGAGGCTGTAAAAGTTGGAGAAACATTTTGTAAGTAATTATGTTAGTTATCAACAAGTCCGTCAGAGGACTGGGTATAAAAAGAGACTTTAAGAAACTGAATCTTCTAATCTTCACCAGTCTGAGAAACCCTGAGTCTAAAAACAGTCAAATTATTTCAGAATGAATTCCTCAACAGAAAAAAACTTGGAAAGTCATTGATTCTTCATCATCTACAAGTGATAATCTGATAAACAGATTATCATGATATAATTATTAAAATCTCTGAGCTCAAAGGCTGAAAGTCAAAATTGGATGGTTGTGATCTTCAGGCACTCAGGAGCCACTGCAGTAAAAGCAGGTCTGGTTCTGTTCTGGTCGTCACTGCATGGACTCAGGAACACTTCCACACATCATTGTCTGTAAACTCAGTTCACTGTGTCATCCACTAACGCTCCTCAAAGCTCTATCGCACAAAGTTATATGTGACACCACCCAGTACCTTTGCTGTCTTCTCTGAAGCAAAGACAACTTAAAATGGACTGAGACAAAGTGGAGACCAGAATGGGACGACATTCCTTTCCAAACCTCCAACAGCCGGTCTCCTCAGGTCCTAGATGTTTACAGACTGTTGGAAACAGAAGAGCAAATGTTTCTCAGAGGGAAACATCTGGAACTACAATAAACGCCATTAAATTCAAAATTACCTTAATTTTCCCCTTAAATGTTTTTGGAATTAGGGTTGTATTATACCGATTGTGATTATTTATTTTTTGTGTTTTAACTTTAACTCAAATGGTAATTGTGTAACGTTGTGCCCAGGTCTCCCTTGGGAAAACAAACAATGTTAATCACATGGGACTTCCTGGTTAAGTAAAGGCTCAAAGATGTAGAACAACAAATAAACAAATATGTTTGTTTTTTAAAGTGGACAACATTCAACAAGAATCCAAGGCAGAGGTGGCAGCAGCTACCAAACACCAGTTCTCTGATGCCGAGGACTCTGACGGCATGGATGAGGAGGCTGATGAGATTGAAGAAGATGACGACGAGGATGAGGAGTACGAGGGGGACTCCACCCCGAAGCTAAGTTCAAGAAGTACGAGCCCTCAGCCGCGTGGCGTTACCTCAGTGTCAGTGACGGCCAGCGCTGCCGTCCACGGCTGCTTGTTGAGCACTTCTCCCGGAGCTGACGAGCATCAGCAGCTCTCCGGTAAACGCCTGGGCCCGGATCATCGAGCCGCTCTCCCCGCGGAGCAGAGAGACAAGTACGTGGATGAAGACTCTCTGACCATGCTGCCTCTGGACCACACCGGCCTCCCCTTTGATCCGTACTCTTCCTGCCTGCTCTCCCCTGGTTGGGAGTCTCCCATCAGGGAGCCCTCCCCATCACGTCTGCGTTACCCATCCCCCAGGCGAGATCTGTCCCCGAGAGGTCGCTCGTCTCCGAGGTGGGACACGTCTCCGCTGAGGCCCGGGTCGCCGAGTTACAAATCCATCCAGCACCCTTCGCCGGTGTCGATGGAGCGACCCGTGTCTCCTGGGACAGAGCTCGGTGGAAAGTCGTCAGTGAGGGGCAGGCAGAGGGTGGTCCTGAGGGCCGTGTCACCACGCAGGGGCTCGCACCAACACAAGGGCAGCTGTGATAGAACCCGACACCAAGCAAAGATGGAGATGTCTCTGCAACAAGGAGGCTTTGAAACGGTAATGTATTTTATTTGCCCAAAATTCCTTAAAGAAATTCATATTTCTAATCGCTAAGGTTTTTTGGGGGGGTTAAATCTTTAAAATAACATCATCTCATTGTGAGAAGTCACGTTGAAAGTATTGGCTCTGATTCTGAGTCAGTCCAGTTCTAGATGGTGGCCACAGCTTTTACTCACCTCAGCCAGCATAAAAAGTCTTTAACTTTATGGTTTGACCATCGCAGCTGTAATGGAGATGTTTTTACTTTAAAACTTTAACAGGAAAGACAGTGAGCGACATGGATTCTTTCAGGGAATGTTAGGCATTGAATTAGTTTTATTGAAATAATGAACTCAGTAACAGAACGCAGAGGAACACTGAAGCTGGAGAATGTTTGGTTCTTTGAACGCTTTCATCTCTCCGCCGGTTTCGAACAGATATATTTTGAAGAGTGAAGTGTTGTTGGCTCTGCTAACGCTGGCACTGATGCTGTTTCAGGATCAAAGGAGCAGCTTGGCCTCGGCGCCTGCTGCTGCTGCTGCCGCCGCTCCTCATCACCAGAACGTCCTCAGCCACCTCCCTCTCCACTCCCAGCAGCCGCTCCGCTCTCTGCTCCCCATTGTCCCCATCGGGGGGCTCCAAACGCCGCGCTCCCCACCTTCCCCCGCTGCTGAAGTCAGCCCACTTTCAGGGCAGAGGCCTCCGAGCAGCGGGGGCCCAGAGGTGGCAGGTGAGGACGTCGGAGACCATCAGGAGAACCCTCATGTCAGAGACAGCAGACAGGAGGAGAGCGTCCAGACCTGCCTGAAAGCCATCGCCTCACTTAAAATCACCACCGAGCCTCATTGAACTCCTCCGCTGTTGAAATCAGAAGATGTCTCCTCCTCCCAACCCCGTTCCACCTCCAACCATCCTTACCCCTTTAAGATCCTTGTCTTTATTCCATTAGAGGCAATATAAGAACATTTTTTTAAGTGAAGAAGGCCGATTCTCTCCTTACAGCTTATTGGAACAATCAGCAGGATGGTTTGCACGGTGAAGAATCAGAAATGGGTGCAGGTGCAATATGGAAAGATAATATGCTAATATGCCTTTTGTCTGAGATATTAGTTTGCGTACAATTGCACAAAATTATATTTATGGATCTTGTACAAATGTGCTTAATATATATATATCCTTAGATGCATACGAACAGTGTATTTTACTGTGTGTACTTTGAAAATAGACTGTTGTTTATGTAATCATATCAAGGTGTGATGCAGTAGTGCAGTAACTGAAGACTATTTATAAGAAGAACCGTGTGTGTACTCTAAAACAGTCTGACCAAATTTGAAGTAGATGTTTCTTGTGCAGTTTGGTGCTTCTGGTCAAGCAGCAAGAGTCGGTGCCTTTTTTTCTGTTCGCTTTTCTTCTTTTATTGATTTGTAAAGTAAAACATCCAAAACCTTTTCTGGAAAAAAGTTGGTTCATTGTTTGAAAGGTTATTTAAAACATGATGCAGTGATTTTTAAATCTCACAAACTCATATTTTTTTAAATAATGACACACAGTAAAAATATTAAATGTTGAAGAAATTATACTTTTTTAAAAATAAGGTCATTTAGAATTTGATGGCGGCATCTCATTTCTTTAAAGTTGTTCCACATATTTACCTCTGTGAAAACAGAATGCAAAAAGGATTATTTATAGTGAAGCATAATATCAAATGTTTAAACTAATAAATTGTACCAGTTTTCAAACAAATATTTAACACATATTTAAGGTCTTCTCTGGAAAAGACGTCTGGATGGGAGCAGATGTTGGTCTAAAACCTGTACTGTTCTATCTTGAAGGAGCCTTTCCATATGTGCAAACCAACCATTTCAGAGGCACTAATGTCCCCCCATACCATCAGAGAGGCAGGCTTATAAACTGCATGCAGGAAACAGACTGGATGGTCTCCTCGTTGTTGGTATGGAGGACACGGCCCACAGAGTTTTCAAAGATAATTTCAGATTTGGATCCAACTGACCGCAGAACAGTTCTCCACGTTCTCTCAGTCCATTTCAAATGATCTTTGGTTCTGGGAGAACAGCAGAGTTTCTGCTTTCTGTTCAGATTTGGCTTCTTCTTTGTATGATAGAGCTTGAAGGAGCATTTATGGCTGGTACAGTGAACTGTGTTTACAGAAAGCTGGATGTGTGATTCAAAGACGTCCCAAAGACTTTTTCTGTTGGGGAACATTACTCTGAAATTCTTCCACTTCATTTAGAGTCAGTTTTTCTGAGATTGGTAAACCTCTGTCGCTCATTGCTCCTAAAAGTCTTATTTTATACCCAGTTCTCTTATTTGAGTTATCCTTAAGTTAGTTACAAAAGCTCCTTCAGCTGTTTATTATGTGTACCACTGACCTTACAGACTTCTTGTTGAGGGAACACCTTTTCTGAGATGTGCTGCTGCCATCAAACTTAAATTGACCTTATTTTGTTTTAAAAATAGTAAAACTTCTTGATTCAAACAGTTAATGTGTTTACTGTGTTTCACTGTGACTCAAATATAGGGTTAGGAGATTGCTCACACAGAATAACCCGAGAGTTTCAGAGCTGTGGTCGTATTAAGAAGTGGCTGAGAGAGTTTGCTCAAGGGGGGGGGCTCTTTTTTCTTGATTTTACACTTCTGCCAACAGATGGATGCAGGTGGTTTTTGTGAACTGATTCTTAAAAAAAGATTTATGTTGCATTTTTCCTGATTTGTTTATGTAAATGCATGGGATTTGCTATTGCACAAAAATAGAGGAATTAATTCTGTAATTATGCATACTGTAAGATGTATTTATATATTAGAACATAAGCACTTATTGATACTGGTAAACATTTGATTACTATTTATATCTGTATTTATGCAGCAGTTATGCAGTGAACATTGCTTCTGATCTCATGTCTCTGCTTGGACAGCTTGTTTTCTTGCATATTCAGAAGTCCATAAGCATTTATCCCGTCTTTGAAAAGATGCACTTTCATCCCTTCATCTTCACAAAATGTTTTTTCTTGTGAAACATTCCAGTTGTTTTTCATGTCTCTCGCTGTGTGAGACACACAAATCTAAGGGGCTACGATGATCACTCAGTAATAAATTCACATTTCGTGTCAATCTGTCAGTTACTGCAAGTAAACCTAAAATATTGATGCTAACAGCATGAGTTGATCGACTAGTACTGTGCTTCAGCTCATAACTCTCTTTATGTACATATGTGTATTTCGATGATTTAAACTATTTTTGCAGTGTTGAATTAAAATAACTTTTTATGTGAATTATTTCTATCTCCTTAAGAGGTAAAATAACTGCAGTTGATGTAGAAGCAGATGGGTGAAAATAGCACAGCGTTGATTAAAACCATAAAAAAAATCTCTTCATATCTTTAAGTGGTTATCAGCTTCAGGCTGGTTTTCAGAATTTTAAAAATAAATTTGTTTACTCGTGTTTACATTAAAAAATCTAAAGGTGTGCTGCTTTAAATATGTTTCTCCTTTTTGGAGATAAATGAAGCTTTGTGTCGTTTTATTTGTATCGCTGCTGATGAAATGTGAAGGGAAAGTAAAGCCTTTATTTGTGTTTTCTGCATTGTGCCTCATGTCTGTAAAACACAGAGGACAAACCTTTTTACCTCTCAGCTCTTTTCTTGTTTTGAGGGGAAAAGTAGCCAGTCTCTGCTTTGAACCTGGTTCGTCTGGACGGAGTGCCTCTTTTCTGCTACGAAGAATTTATTGTTTGGTGCTCAACTTTTTCAGACACAAGTCAGAATTGTTTTAAAAAAGAATATACTTCTCTAACACGAGGTTCTGTGTTTGTGGTTTTGACTTGTTTAATAATGTTCGCCGCCAAAAGTGGATGACAATAACTTTGCTTGAATCTGTGCGTTTGCGGACGTTTTTGTCTGTTAGCAAAGTATTTCATGAACCATTGAACAAATTTTAATGACATTTTCGTCAAATATTCATTTAGTGAAAAACTGATTAACATTTAAGATAATCTAACACATAAGTTAGCAACTATGTATGTAAAATGTACACATATAGATGTAAACATTTATGTGGTATTTATTTTACAGTGTATACTCTCAGTGTAGCAATCATTCTGCAGAACAATATCTTTAAGGTTTGACCCAAATGAGTAAACTTTATTTTCTCATCACAAGATGATTTAGTCTAAAAGTTTAGTTTGAAAGCAGGAGGGTGTGCAGTCCTTATCGGCTGCTGCTCCTTAAATTCTGAATAGATTCCATACTTGTTCACCTGCATCTTTACATTACCACGGTGCCCATCTGGTGACATATGGTTACAAAAAGTTATCCTGTGGCCACGCGTTAGTATGACATAAACAATGCGTGGCCACGTGATAATTATCCCCTGGCCACGACATAAATTTGAACAGCCTCTTTGTGTGAGACACAGACATTGTTGGAGTCAGATTATAGATGAATATGTTGTTTCTGTAATTAACTGTTCAAAGGTACCCCACACCTATTATTATTATTCTTATTTGGTGTATGTTTAATCTTAACAGTTCACCTGTCATAGTATTTATGAGATGACAATCAACACTTTTTTAGTGAATGTTGGGAAATGGA
>JAVKLF010000002.1:3535054-3546186 GCA_034783495.1 Millerichthys robustus
CTGTGTCTCAAGATTTTTTGGGCTGTGTCTAAAGGGCGGCCGTGTGTCGTCATGAGGCTTCCTTCAGTATAACCCCGGCCCCTGCTGCTCCAGCAGTATAAAAACCAACAGCACAGAGACTTCAGGTAGCGCAAACTTTGCTACTAGCTAGCTAACCAATTATGCCTCATAAGGGTTAGTTTCTGACTGAATAAACTCCACACCGCACGGTCCTACTTACAGAGTGGTACAGTTGTACCCACTCTTATACAACTGATGTTTAAGAAGAATTTGTTTAAACTCTTCAGCAACTGCCTGATAACACTATTGCTTATGCTGCTGAAGTTAAAACAAGCAGAAAATGACTAAAATGAGCAAAACAGTATCTAAAAGCTAAAAGTAGCAAAGTGATAAAGCAACATATAGTAGAACAGCAGATAAAAGCTAAAAAAATGCAGATTAGTAGTTAAAGGTTAAATGTAGCAACAACAACAACAACAACAAAATACAAAGAGGCAAGGTTTCAAAGAGAACAATGATTTTGCAAGAACTGAAATTTTTTATTTACATTTATGGAGATAAAAAAAGGCAGTTAAATATTTAGAAAAGTGTAGAAGTTAATTAAAAAGTACAATTGCACAGAAATGCAGAAGTAGATTAAATCCAAAGAATGTTTGAATATAAATAGAATCAGTAAATAGTTCTGATGACATCAGTGCTTATAGCTATAGGCTCCACGATTTTGTGTTTGGAGATTATTCAACAATAATGGGAACTTATTTATTTGTTTGTTTGTGGAAAAAGAGCGTAAGTTGGATCAAGATGAGAAACCTTTGATTGTCCAACTAAGCTGGAAGTTAGATGGTAGAGAAGGACGCTTTGTGCTGAAGAAAGACTCGGACGGTCCTGAGGTAAGAATTAAACTTTACACACCAACACTCATGTAGTTTCATTAAACCGTCATGTTTGATCACACATAAAACATGCTATGTTTGTCTGAAAGGAAAACTGTCATGAGAGAGAAAAAGGGGGTGTGCTTCAAACCTTTAAAAGAACTCTGTCAAGGAAAGGAAAGAAAGAGAAGAACACATCGAGTGAAAAGAACGGGTCAAACCTGCACACTTTACAGCTATTAGTCCCAAACCCCACACAGCTGAACGCTCAGAATAAAACTTTCTCTGAAATCTATTTCAGATCAACTGAAGATCTACTGAACAGCACCAGCTTTGGTTTGTCCAACTTCAGGACTCAAAACAATGATCCACAACAAAGTCAGGATCTGGAGGGTGAGTGATATTAAACAATACAATGTGGGAGAAACACATTTCTACTTTTTATCATCCACTTCTGCAGGTCTGCCTGTGTTTGTTTCTCTGTTCCATCAACCGCCAAAAAGATTTGAATGAAACTTTCAGAAAGAGATTCGTAGTTGACCTCAGTACAGTGATCTTAGAAAACACAAAATGGCTGTAACTTAGTTTATTACACAGATATAAAACAATAAATTGGTAGTAGGTGAGACTGAGTCCAATCCTGGTCCTGGAGGACCACCATCCTGCTTGTTTTAGAGGTTTTTCTGCTCCAACACGCCTGATCTGAATGAATGGAGGATTAACAGGCTTTAGCAGAACCGGAAGAAGTAATTCAGTCACTAAAAGTGTGTTGGAGCAGAGAAAAGTGTGAAAACTGCAGGATGGTGGTTGTCCAGGACCAGAACTGGACCCCACTCTTCTGAGCTCTAATTGATTGTATAAAATCTGTCTTGAAAATTTTCTTCATCATCTACATAAGGAAACTATCTCAGGCAAGACTGAATAGATTTTAAGATTATTTTTTCACAAATTAATCATTGAGTTGACTTCTACAAGTGACTGACTCCAATTTAAAATGACCAACGGATATTTAAACAGACAGTACCATAAGTCAGGCAGTTTCACAATAAAATTAGAAGTAGCTGAGCATCATCACTAACACAGACGTTAGGTGCAACACATTCTGTACACTTTGGTTTGTCACCGTGGCATTTGGGAGTCAATGCCTTTTGTCTGTTAGTAAAATATCTCATATACCACTGGGTTAGATTACTGGTAGTAAACCTAAAACAGATTTATTTTTGGAGTCCATTAAATTCAACTGGAAATAGACAAAACAGCCAATTTTATAAATCCTGAGCTAAACTTCAGTGTGGTAGCTGTCACTCTGAGCACTAAGTGATCATACAGACACATCACATGAGATTTTAATTAATATTATTTTTAAGGTTATTTCCCAACATCAGGTGATTTTAACATGAAAGGCAGCATGTGATATACATTCATATTAAGCGCATTGTTTAAGCTGTGAATTTCATTTTAAGTTTATTTTTTACAAACTGTGGTTCCTGTTGTTGTGTCAATCAGAGTTTTTAATCCAGCCTGGATTACCGGTCAGAATTCAGATCAGTGATAATGGTGAGCATGAAATAAAGCTATTTTATGTGTTATTTTCTCTATATCTTTCTTTGCATCATGATCCCTACTAGTTAAAAGCTTATTGCTTTTCTGACCCATCCTTGTGTTTTTGTTTACGTCAGCTGAAGAGGCCTTCCTGTCAGCCGTCATAAATTACACCAACAGCTCCACAGTTCATTTCAACCTCTCACCTGCTTACATACTTTATGCTGCGACCCGCTTTGTTCTGAATCGTCATTACAGCCAAGGCACTCCGTCCTCTGGAAACACACACCCTGTGACCTCCATCACAAACAAAATGGTGGCCATGACAAGGAATATTATCCAGGCAAGTTTATGAAGACTATTTTCTCACATTTGCACAACTACTGGCCCCAGCTGTGTTGTGAAAACAGTAAAACTACGACTCAGAGGCACGTAGAGTAAAAATACGTGTGTTCTTTTGGTTGAAAGACAGAATCACACGCAGATGCGATGCTTACATTAACAACATTCTTTTTTTAAACACTTGTTCTTCAAAGTCATATTAGTAATGTTTTTAAAGTTGAATATGTTTAATCTCCAGAGACAGCAGACCATCCTGGGGGCTCTTACATTCTGGATGGCCAATTCCTCTGAGCTGTTGAACTTCCTCAAACATGACCAAGACCTCAGGCCGCTGACTCAGCAGAGTCAGCTGGACCTGTCCCACCTGGTGCACAAAGCCTACAGGTACAGCTCACACACATGAACAAAGCCTCGTCAGAAGACACACAAACACATAATAACACAACCATCTGCCCTGTCATACTCCGAGCGACACCAGGCCACTTTATTTGGGTTGAAAACGAAACAGATGAACTCTTTGATCTTTGGCTCAAAGTTTTTTTGTGATTTTCACAAAAAATATTCAAAATCTGATTAACCTGCCCTGAAGACAGTTTTATGTCATTTGATCAGAGGTGTAAGTTCAGATGAAACATTTGTACAATAGGCTAAATTATTCTTTCTTTTAATCCCTTAAACCACCTTCCTGCGGTTAAAATAAGTTGTATAGAGAATGTTTTGTTTGTCTGTAATGATTTTAGCTCATAAACCATAACAGAGATTTGAATGAAAGTCTCAGAATGTAATCATCTATAACTGATTAATTTGTGTAGTCAACACTATTCAAGACACAGCTAATCAACCTTAGCAAACACAAAATAACTGTAATTTATTCAGTTTTTGAATACTGAGCTAAGATTTATTGTGGTAGGCGCTGAAGGTCTGTCACAACACGTTCTATGAGCAATCCATCATGAGGTTTGATAATATCACCAGAAAATACAAAATAAATGTTACAAAGATGGTTTGAAATGGGCAAAAGAGTTTTTTCTCATGATAAAATTTTAGTCAAAATTTCTGTCATGAAAGGTGTTAGGAAATAGGTTTTTCATTGTAGTCTGTCTGTGTAACAATAAAAAGTTTGGACAAATATGTAAACTGTATGTTTTATTCTTATCTTTTGTTTCTTAAAGCCTCCTGCTTCAGTGCTTACAAAAAGAGCTGAAAAAACATTTACCAACTTTTCTAATGGATCCTGAGCATCACGGTACCCTGCCAGCTGGTATAGGTACATATTTACTGATTAGAATTATAAACTAATTAGAAAAAAATCCTTTGACTTTAAACACAGTTCCTATAAAATATTTATAGCTGCCCTTTGTCTTGCTTTTAACTTTCAGCTAGTGTTTGTTTCTTTTAGCTTAAAGTCAATGTCTTTGCTTCTTATGCTAACATTTTAATACTTTTAAATTCAAATTTGGCTTCTTTAGTTTTTAGCTATAACATTTTCTGTAACTACAAATTTCTTCGTTTAGCTAGCATTTAACTCCTTGTAGCCGTTGTTTTGCTCCTTTCAGTTTCTACCTAGAGTTTTTTCTTCCACATTTTAGCAATTGGCATGTGTTAGCTTTTGTTTAGATCATTTTACTGGTGTTTTTTTTTTTCAAAAACAAAAGCCACAACACAAAAACAAAAGCTGGGGCACAAATACAAAACCACAACTCAAGTCACGCAACCTGCAACAGAAGTAAGAGTGCCTGTTGAATGAAACAGCAGGAAGAGAAGCTTTGCTTGCTAACAGGAGACAAATCCTGCCCATTTGATAAGAAAAAGAAATGTTTTTCTTTAGTTAACTATGATTCAGGTGTAACATTGTGCCAGAAAATGGGTTTACTGACAAGTTTGTTAACCCTGACAAAAAAAAAAATCAACTGCTGTGTGACTTCTGTTGTGGTTTTGTTTTTGAACTTTTGACCCCTGGGCCACGGTAGTTTTTCTTTTTTATCTTAGCCTTTACATTACATTTAACGTTTTTAGCTTCTAGCTAGAATTTTTTTCTGTCAGCTTTAAAACTGCATTTCACTTTAACTTTTAACCTTTAACTATATCTTCTTACTTGTAACTATTAGCCAGCAATTAGCTCCTTTTACCTATTATGTAGTATTTTAAAATTTATTTTAGTCTGTGGTCTGTATTATTTTAGTTTCACCCTCTTTGACATGTTTTTGCATCATCATTTATTACTTTAAAGAAAAACAGTTTCTGTAATGTGCTTCCGTTCAATACAGAACAAAGAGTTTTTCTTCCTGTACAAGGTTCTGTTGTTTGAGACATTGATTGTTCTGTTTCTGTTTGTCACAGAGAGGGTGCTGAACACCTTGATGAATGCCATGTCTCTGTTTCGGCGCTGTCGGGTCAATCCAGCACTCACCATCCAGCTCTTCTCTCAGCTCTTCCATTTCATCAGCGCCTGGCTTTTTAACCGGCTCGTCGACCCAGAAGCCGACACTCTGGGCCTACGCTCCCACTACTGGGGATCTGCTCTGCGTGGGAGGCTGGCGCCCATTGAAGCCTGGGCGGAGAGGCAGGGCCTGGAGCTGGCTGCAGACTGTCACCTGGGCCACATTATACAGGTCTACCTGAAGAAAAGAAACCCAACAACAAAATGCTTTATATTACAGTTTTCTTAAAAACTAGACATCAGTGTGTTAAATCTGAATGAAATGCTGCTCTTTGTTTTTCTCCCCATGTGATAATGCAGCTCTGAAATCTCTGCTTTCAGTGTACAAGAACATGACTCGTTTTGCTGTTAAAATAGTCCTGCCTGGCTGTTTCTAGGCAACCACCCTCCTGACCATGAACAAGTACTCCACGCAGGACGCCAAGGACATCCGGAGCACCTGCTTCAAGTTGAACTCGCTGCAGTTGCGGGTGTTGTTGGCTGGCTACCTCTATGCCACCAACGAGCCTCACATCTCCCCTGTAAGTACCCTCAGTCTTTTACTTTATGTGCAAAAAGATTTTCAGGATTTTTAATACCACAACAGCATTTTTTTTTAATATTACAACAGTTATTCATTTATTTTATGTTTATTTTGGTGCCATAAAACTTAAGCCTAAAATTGGAGTAAAAATCTTCAGAACATGAGCTGAGCTGTATTGATTTAACAGCATGAATAATTCACATTAATGAATATGATCCTGAATAATACATGAAGAATAGTGTCAGGATACTCTATTGATTCAGAGTCAACTACTGCTCATATATTTTGCTGAACATTAATAGTAGGGTAAAAATATTCCTAGATCTGCCTATAATCATGTCCCTGTTAGCTGTGATCAGCCAAAGTTGAATGGGAATGCATATCACCCGCCGCCTTTTTATGGCAGAGTTTGGACTTAAGATCATAATGCCGGAAAATGTTAAAGATGTTTTTGTCAAACATTCACATAAATTCACATGTTCACATTATTTTATTTTAGCTAAAATTCAGTTAACTTTAGCCAGCACTTTGCTAGTTTAGCTTCTTTTATCTATTACCTTTTAGCTACTGTTCTGCTGTTTTTCAGCCTTAACAACTCAATTTCAGTTTCTGATGTAAGTTTCATCATTCATACAGTTGAGGTCAGTTGTTACCGTAAATAAATGTTTTTCTCCAATTTCAAAGACAAAAAAAGCCAAAACAACATACTCTTAAATAGCTTCAATGAACAAAAAAATGTTTTTGTATTCATGATCTCTCCCTGCATTTAAAAACAGGATTCTCTAGCACTTATTAGACAAAATCACTTATTCATTACTAATCTATAAAATAATAAGTTGCAGACATAAAGAACAGAGAGTGGATAAAAGTCTTGATCCAGGCCAGGTTAATGACTAACCAAATAAGAGCCGATTTATTGTTTTTCAGGCTTGTAAAACAATTCTGTTCCAACAACACAAGTGGGAAAGAAAATTACTTAAGTTCATATTAAACCCTGATATTTTGGGATGTTTGTTTTGCTTGCTATCAGCCCTGTAACATCTGTGTTAGTTCTTCAGAAACTAAGTTTCTCTGCTGCCTCTCTGGCTTCCACACTGTCTGCAGGGTTGGATTGATGCAGTGGTAGGAGCAGCCGAGACTTCGGCTGATGACCTGCTTCAGAGTGAAGGACAGGACATCGAGCTGGAGGAGAGTCTGAACCTACACCTACCTTTTCTGCTGCCAGAGGGAGGGTACTCTTGTGACACTGTGAGAGGTACCCCGCAGGGCTTTCAAGAGTTTTTGGAGCCAATATGTCTGAAAGGTAGGAAGGTTCTGCACTGAAATGTTAGGTTTGCTCTTTATATTACCCTGAAGTGAGTGATCTGTATTAAATGAACATCTTCCTCCTCCTGCAGGTCTCTGTTCTCTGACGTGTCCGCTGAAATCCACAGGATGCTGGACTGTGTACTTCAGTGAGTTAGCGCAGACGGACGAGGACACATACTTGGTAAAGAAAACTAATCATGTTTAGTGACTCCAGGTGTGTTGAAATGATGATTTAAAGTATTTTTTGCTTTGTTTTTCTTCAGCAGGAGGTACACAGACAGCCTGAGATTGAGACCATCACTTTACACAAACCTCTGAACAGTGGGATGGGTATTAGCATTGTAGCTGCAAAGGTAACGTGTTGCAGCTATTCAAGCATGAAAACTCACAATAAATCTGGGAACAAAAACTTTTCTAGGTTTTGATTATCTAAGTTCAGAGAAAATAACTATGGTTTTATGTATGAACTGTAGAGCAACCAAAGGTCAAATGAAATGTTAAAGCTGCTGCCAGTCGCACATGGGGTGACTAGATCTCGAAAACTGAATGTCGGACAAAAAAGATGCTTATAGGGGACAATTTAGGACACATCATTAGTGCTATGATGTCATAACTTTTATTTATTATAGATCTCACATTAAATTCATTATTCTTTGCTAAAGTTGTTAGTGCCTCAGTTTTTGTCTGGTGACAGGATTAAAAAAGATTTATCTGGCCACGCGTTAGCATGACATAAATAACACGTGGCCATGGGATAAATAACGTGTGGCCTCAAAATGGTTACTGTTATCATTTCCAGACTGTTCTGTCTGTTCGTGAAGTCATTCTTAGCATGTTGCAGCTGTAAGACACAGGTGACAACAGGAGTTGTATTTGTCCAAAAAGCTTTATTTTAACAGGCTCCTCTCAATCCCTGGCTTTGCTGAGGAACGAGTTTGAGTTAAATCGGAAAACAGTAAAAAATCCATTTCCCAACATTTACCAATAGAGTGTTCATTGTCATTACAAAAATACTGAAAGATTAACTGTTTAGATTAAACACACATCAAATAACAACAACAACAACAACAACAAGTGCGAGGTACCTTTGAACAGTTAAACACAAAAACAACATACTCATAAATAATCTGACTCCAATGTCTGTATCTCTAAGAGTCTGTTCAAAATGTCATGGCCATGACATAACACGTGACTATGAAATAATAATGCAATATGATAGTAATACTTAAAAAAAATAAAAATTAAATGTCACGGGACGGGCACCGTATCAAACAAACAGTGTCACTGTGTGAAAAAAGTCAGACATTAAAATATTTAAATTGAGTGACAGAAGACTCTGATAGTGAAGTGAATTTTACAGCGTTTCATGTAGGAGATTAACAAGTTTAAAACCTCACCTTCTGGTTTTGATTATAAAGTTTTGAGCTAAAGTATAAATGAAGTCTATGGAAGCTGCGGTGTGCACTCTATGCATTCTGAGGGAATTTAAGAAAAAAACAGTTTAATAACTGTAAAATCAAACTGGGTATACAAAGCAAAAAAAACATCTATGTTTCAATGTACTTTATTTATAATGAAACACAATATGCTTATCAATTGTTTAAACTTAAAAAATGTACCTGTTTGGAAGAAATAAAGTAATTTTGAGTTTTATGACAGCACAAAAACAAATTGGTTTATGAGCAACAAAAGGCTGTAAAAGTAAGTGGTACAAATAATAAACAGCTGGAGGAGCATTATCAGGTTAATTATTAACAGGTTGTTCAGAGGACTGAGTAAAACCTCTGCAGTTAGGTTCACCAATCTGTCATGAACTGTCTAAACAAATTCTTCTTTCAGTTTCTGAGCTCAGAACCTAGAAGAGTCCAGGTGCTGATCTGACCTGCCTGCAGTCCAGAACTCTCAACAACTGAAAACATTTAATTAATCATGAAACAGAAGATACATCAAAGTGGAACCAGGACTGTAGAACAACTAGAACCCTCCATCAGAACAGAATGGGACAACGTTCCCTCCAAAACCTCCAACAGCTGGTCTCCTCAGGTTCCTACATGTTTACAGCCTGATGGTAAAAGAAGAGCAGATGTTTCTGAGAGGGACACATGGATCTGCAACTACTTTAAAGAGATATGTTGCTGCCATTAAATTCAAACTTACTTTTTTATCTAAAAATTGTACATTGTATTTACATTTCAGACATCATCCCAACTTAGTCAGAATTAGGGTTGAATAATTTGTATTTGTGCCAAAAAGAATGGGAATAAGAATAGTTTGTTTGTAAATTATTAGAAGATTTTAGATAATTCAAATGTAAGAGAGTGACATCACCAACTGTAGGCTGAACATTGTGTGGAAATAAAATCATGAAATGTAAAGTCTGGTTGTGTAAAAACTTTTGATCACTTTTTCTTTTGTGAATTTTCTCTATGTTGTGTGATATAACACTACTAAAAGTCACAACATAATAATTTCGATCGAGCTGCACAGTTGGTGTATATTTTGCATGTTTTAGATGCGTGAAGAGACAGGACAGACGTTTTATATCTGCTTATTGATGAACCTTCCTGTTGTTCTGCACAGGGAGCGGGTCAGGAGAACATTGGGATCTATATTAAATCTGTTGTCATGGGAGGACCGGCTGAGATGGTGAGATCATGACCCATTGATGGTTCTGTTAGATCTTCTGATTTGACATAAGAAGAGTTGAACTTGTGTGTTTACAGAACGGAAGGTTAGCAGCAGGAGATCAGCTGATCAGTGTGGACGATCAAAGTCTGGTTGGACTCAGCCAAGAAAGGTGACCACACGATTACCCACAGCTCACATATTGATCATAATGTTTTGGCCCTTGTCTGTGTGTGTGTGTGTCTGACTGTGTGTGTGTGTTACATTCAGTAGATACGTCTACAACCAATTAACTTTTGAAAACATCCCAATTCAAGATGGACAGTCATTTACATTAGTAAATATAAAATCTGCTATAACTTCAGTAAAAATGTTTTTAGATTTTTTAGCTAATCACATCAAACTGAGGATTAAGTCAACTTTTTTTTTATAAAAATAAATACCTAAGCACTTTTCAGATTCCTGTTTTTAAGCTACATTTTGATACCTGGATGAGTGGTTAGGTGAGTCATCTCTGTGATTTAAACACTGACTAGACGCCATCCAATAATTTATCCAGATCAGCTTTGTAGAGACACAGTAGAGTTCTGTGTGAATGAAGGCACAGGTCGTAAAGCACTTTGAGTATTCTGGTTGGATAAAAAAGTGCTATATAAGTACAGTTCATTTACCATAACTCATTGCTATTTGGTCTGAATCATCTTCTAAGTTTATTCTAAAGAGGTACTTTTGATATAATTTTAAATATCATTTGAATATTAAGATTTACCAGCTGGAAAGAAAAACTTTACTAACTCGCAGAGAAAATTAGATAATTTTTTTTTTGCAACTATTGCTTTAAAAAAAGCCTAAAAACTATTTCATATTATATTGCATATATTTCTTTTCAACAACCCGTAGATAAGATTTAGACAAAACGCAATTGTTTAAAACATTTGAACCAATGCAGTATAGCTGCCTGTTGCATTACATACCACATTGGGGCTTAATCCTCGGTTCGATGTGGTGGCTCACATATTTGGTGTGATGGTCTCTGATATACAGGAAATAATCCATAATTTAGGCACCAACAGGTCGTACAAAATATTATGAGATTGCACATGATATCATCTTCAAGGTTTGACCAAAGTTGCTACAACTCAACATTTCTCAACATAAGATGATCTTTTCTCTGTGTGTTCATGTGATGGAACGATGTCTGACCTGTCCGGGAGAAGCCCCGCCCACCTCTCACCTGGTGCAGAGTTGCATCTCTGACATCTCTAATATCTCTTCCTTCTGAATCTTTACCATACCCTTATTGAAAGAGGATTATAGGCTAAATACGCTCAACCCAACTGACTAATTGACTTCCATTAATTTCTACAGCCTAACCCCTGACCCACAGATGGCATTTTCCCTTATGTGGACTAGGCAAAATGTCCTCACAAAGGCAAAATGTCCTCACAAGTATAGTACAGTGTCAAAAAATGTCCTCACA
>JAVKLF010000002.1:3605664-3619256 GCA_034783495.1 Millerichthys robustus
GGGGGGGTGGGGGGGGGGGGGGGGGGGGGGGAGATAAACCGAGAGAAGGTGAAGTTCTCAAAACAGGACTGCTGAGAAGAGACTGCCATGAACCCACCATGTTGGAGTTTTAGAGCAGCTGGACTCACTGTGATTCTTTGACACTTCATTGTGTCCCCTCGACATGTGTTTTGACAATTTCTCGTCTGTTTTTTATATATTTAATTTGGTGTCTTCAGTCGTCAAAGTACAAATACTTTTGTACCTTACTTAAGTACAAAGTTTGGTTTACTGGAGTAATTATTTTTCAGACAACTTTTTACTTCTACTTTTTATATTTTTAGCCAATTATACTTTCTACTCCTTACATTTTAAAAGTGTAAAAATATCTTAATTGTATTTCTTTTCAGCTTGTTTTCATTCCAAATTTTATCATTAAAAAACTCCACAAATCTATCCAAATATATGGTACCTAATAATTGTGGTTGGATAATACATATAAATATAAACCCTTTAGACATCCTATTTGTACGATCCATCACACCTGTATGACACAAATCACACTCCAGCAGGATGTATCAGACGTATGGAGTCTAGTATGAAGATGATGTGGCAGAGATTTACATGAGACTGAAACAGGAAGTCTAGTGCATCACACATTTTTCAACATTAACATTTTAATAAAATATTATAAATCATTATGGCCTCAGAAAAATGTGTTTTGGTGGGAGGTGTGGTTGTGTACTATAAACCTCTTCAAAAATTAGCTTTGTTCTTAGTGGCATTTTTTATTTACATTACTTTTACTTTAGTACTTGAAGTAGTTTTAAAACCAGCACTTTTGCACTTTTACTTGAGTAAAAAGCTTGAGTTGATGCTTTAACTTCTACAGAAGTATTTTCAAACCCTAGTATCTAAACTTCTACTTGAGTAATGAATGTGAATACTTTTGGCACCTCTGAGATGCTGAGAGTTCAGCATGTCCCTGTGGACACATTGGGTTCAATCTTTTCTAGAAGAACCATCATTTTTGTCAAGACCAGTTTTTTTTCTTATTAAATCTGTTGAGCCAAAATTCAAAATCTGTGACTTTTATATGTTGATTTTCATTTTTGTTTTATTTTTATTATTTTTGTCAGATACGTTTTTTCATGACATTTATGGGTTTTTCCTTTCTAAGTCTATGTGTAGCAACCTGGCAACCATCTGCCCTTGGCTACAAAATGAAACATGAAAAAACAGGGTTAATAGCTTTTTTAGTCAGAGGAAAATACATTTAAGTAAATATTTATTGATTAAACTTTTGAAGCAATGCATTTCACCTGCCACTTTGCAATGTTAGCCTTAAAAATAACATCAACAATTTTTATATTGTGAGATGTCACACTCAGAGTCTGTTTTGTTAATGAATCTTCCTCTAATTTTAGTTATATTTTGGTAAAGCTGATTGAATTAAAGCTCATATTGTGTTGGGCTAATGCTGATTAGCTGTGGCAGCTATCCTGAACTGGATTGTGTCAGTGTGTGTCTGTTTTCAGTGTTTCTCATCTTACCTGTGGTTTTTGGGTCACGTCAGCTCTTTTATTTCTCATTTTGGAATCTATTAGTTTTATTTTTGAGTTTTTGTGTCTTGTCGCTCACTCTGGCAAACATGCTAGATTGACTTAAAAGATTCACAGTTGCAGAGCTACATCAAATGTTTATTTAGAAAAAAGAAATGGCAAATAAATCTGACTTGTTTTGATACAAGAATTTTATAAATTTAATTCATGAATAAATTTTCAAAATATAGAGACTAATGAATTACTTCATCTCTCTTATGTTGTCAGAACTTTATCATGTAGAGAAGCTTCTTGCCCAAACTATTTTCTTGTTTGTGTAGTCACTATTACCAAACAGCTGTACAAATCAAAAATTGATTAAATTCAAACACATTGTTGTACAACAAAATATATTTTATCAGATAGCAGACATACTGTTTGCTGTTTTTACTCTGTCTTTTCTTTCTGTCCTTGAGGAATTAAAACAGCAAGTGTGTGTACTCTTTAGAGACATTGATAAAATACTTTGAGTCCTGAGAGCTGAAAGGTCAGGGTTTTTTTTTTACTTTCAGAGGGACCTATTGAATAAAGACACTGTCCTTTTCAGGCTTCTCACAAAAGTGCAGAGCAGCACGAGGCAACACAAAAGCCCAACGTTTGCATTTTACACATCCCTTTAAGCGTGCTCCACATCGCCAAGAGACAATCTAAAAATAGAGAATTTAATGAAAAGTACAGGACTGAAGGAGCTGAGCTGTAAGGTGAAGCTCTCTGTTTACCAGCTGGTCCAAACTCCTACTATCACATTTGGTTACAAACTCTGGGTAGTAAACAAAAGATACAACAGTTCCAAATGAGTTTTCTCCACAGGGTGGCTGGATTCTCCTTTAGAGATCAGGTGAGTTCTCCAGGAGAGAGTCAGAGTAGAGATGCTGCTCCTCCAGATCAAGTGGAGCCAGCTGAAATGGTTCATCTGATAAGGAAACCTCCCTAGGGAGGTGCCTTGGGGATGTCCAAAGGGGATGAGAACTTCGGGAAAACCGAGGACACTCTGGAGAAACTATGTCTCTCGACTGGTCTGGGAACACCTTTGATTCATTCCAGAAGAGGTGGCTGCGGAAAGACAGGTCTGGACCTCCCTGATCAAGCTGCTATTCCCAAGACATGACTCTAGAATAAGTGGAATATTGATAGATGGATGAAACTTTAGATCTGTGATCTGTGCGTCCATGCCTGGCTGCTCCAGAGAGAACAATCAAAAGAAAATACGTGCAGTGCGGGGCAAACAAAGTTGCCAAAACCGAAAATGGAGTTCTTTGTGTTTCGTGAGTGCAACATAAATTTGGAGTTTCCGCCCAGTTATATTGTTCTTCTCATCACGAAGCAAACGGAGACCAGAACGTGAGTGATGCCATTAGCCTCTCTGTTCGCCTGGAATGCTATTATACCAAGCACAATATGTTGTATCGTGGAAGGAATAAACATTATTCACAATGCCCAATGATAAGACTATTTCCAACCAAGAGGGAAAATGTTACAAATGTGGCAGCGCAGAGCACTATGCAGCTGGTTGTTGTACTAAAAATGTGTCAGCTGTAACAAACAGGATTGAAACCATGCCCATCCAGGATACACCATGTCTGGTGAAGAGAATTTGAAAATAGTGTCTTCACCAATCTCTAAAGTTTCTGTGGTATCCACACCTCACCTTACCAGCCTCGAGCAAATCCTGCAGAACGCTTCAACAGAACTCTCTTTGGAATGTTGCAAACACTTGAGGAGACACAGAAATCAAGATGGAAGGAACACTTAAATGAAGTGGTTCATGCCTACAACTCTACTGTTCACGAAGAACTGGATTTTCTCCCTTTTTCCTTCTCTTTGGTTGTAAACCAACTCTGCTTGTTGACCTGATCTTCCCAAAAAGAGAAAAAGAAGTAAGCCAATCACATTCCAGCTATGCTGTAAAGTGGAGAGAATCAATGTAGGAAGCATTGTGCTGGCCAAATATCCATCTAGCTGTCTGGTACTCTCTTGAATGTTACCCTTTATGACACTAAAGTAGTCCTCTTCTGATGAGCTTGAGTTATTCTTTGAACAATTAAATGTACTTAAGTAAGTACAGATACATGAAAAATGTACTTAAGTACAGCAGAGTAACGAAGTACTTGAACTTCGTTACTTCCCACCACTGGGCTCTAGTGACACTCATGACCTTGAAAAGAAGAAGCAGGTAAATGATGATGGATGGATTGATGGTACAACAGTTACATTCTTTCCAGAGCTTCACAATAAAAACTTTAAGTATTTTACTTTAAGTATTTCAATAGATTTGACAGAGAATGACAATACCATTAATGTGTTTTTACAATGAAATATTATATTTTAGAAGCCTCAGAAAGACTCAGACAGAGGAACTTTTCACTGTCTTCACCTCAGTTATCTGCTGGGTGAAGTTTTGGTCTTTAATTTCACCTCTCATTGCTCTCCCAAATGGAATACCCGCTTAATCTTTATTTTACGACCGTTTACCTCAGTTAGCCAATAAAGCTCCAGCTAATGTTTGGAAAAGATTGTTTCTTTTTTCATTTTGAGACTCTCTCAGAGAGTCTGTCTTTTCGTGCTGAACGTTCCCTGATGCTCCTGTTCAGTCTTGTGCTTTTATCTCCGGCTTTGATCTTTTCAACAGCCTTTGTTCTTTGTCAAACGCTTTTTGATGTTTGTGCCTCAGAAAAACGCCAGCTTTAATGACACATCATCTTCCACGTTATTAGATAAAGGCAGGTTTATCTCATGAAGTCATATTTCCTAAAAGGACTGTTAAAAAAACAAGTTAATGTTTGATCCATTTGATCTAAGGTGTTTTATGAAGCGGATAGCTGTGAAAGACTTTAAAAATTTAAAATGTAAGACATTAGAGGGTGATTAATTCATATTTGAGAGGACATTTATTGTCTGATCTTATTTTAATCAAATTGAAGGTAATTTACGTTCCACTAAAATCACTGAAATATGCAGTTATAAACATCCTGAACCTAATTTTGAACAGATTTGTTTGTTTTAAAGCTCAGTTGGCTGGAACTGTTTGTCAAGCTGCCTTTTAGTTCTAAAATTTTAGAAAGCATTGTCTATTCTCAGATCAAGCTTTTTCTGGATGAACATAACATTCATCACAACACAGAATCTAATAAGAGTTTTACTGACATTATTGTGGCTAATGATTCTGGTGAACATGTTCTTGTTCTGCTCAACCTACCAGCTGCTTTTTATACAGTGGACCACAATGTTTTAATTTCACGTCTACAGCACCAAGTGGGTATCTGTGGTACCAGTCTAAGCTGGTTGAAAAAGAAAGATGCTCTCTCAATTACACCACTTATGCTGTGTCTTGAAGATGTCAAACCCTGAAGGTCCATAAAGGTTTTACATTTTTTACAATTTAATTCTGTTGCCACCTAATGAAGACATCTCAGAAAATCTACCAGGCAATCTTTTTTAAAATTTTCTATTAAGTTAAGTAAAAATAATTTGGACCACCTTTCAAAACAACCTAAACATCATCAAGCAAAATGTAAGAGCAAATTTCCTGTTTCAAAATAGTAAAAAAAAAACTCCTGAGGGAACATTCTCTGCACATGAATCAGCAGTGTCCTCATGTGAAGTCAGGCCTGCAGGCTTCTCAAATGTTTTTGAGTGGTTAGCTTGTTTGTTTTTTTACCTGAATGATGCAGCTTTAAGTGTACTTAGTCTGACTGACATGTACACGATAAAACATGAGTCAATGGCATGCTCCTGATTTCTCTGGAAGTTCTGATTGGCCACTGAGGTTCACCTTGGTCTGAGTGTTTACCTGCCTGCCACCAGTCTGTGCTTGCTGCTCAGTCTTTTTTACTTCTTGTGACTTCTTCCTCATCTGAAGGAAGCTGTTAACATTTGGGACAGCCTGTAATAACAAACTATTCATTTTCCAAGGATTTTTTTTATCTGCCATCAAATGTAAAGGCAGAGTGACAATATTCTTATTTGTGTTAGTGTTTGCATGTGCTCGTGTGTACAGTTAGCAAAATACCCAATGAGCTGAACAAATTTTAAGGAAACTCTCAAAAAGTAGGCATAGGAGGAACGTTTAAATCTGATTATTATTATTACTTCTCTGTAGTCAGGTCTTGGAGGCAACAGGTCCAGGGGAGAAACTTAGACCTCCCTTTCCCTAAAAACACTACCCCGGTCATGGGGGACCTCGAGGTGCTCCCGGGCAAGAGATAATCAAAATCCTGCCAACAAGTCCTGGGTCTTCTCCAGCCTCTAACCAGGAATGTGCCCAGAACAACTAAAGGGAGGCGTCTAGCAGGCATCCTATTCAAATGAACTACTTCAAGTGACTCCTTTCGATACGGAAGAGCAGCGGCTCTACTCCAAACTCCCCCTCGGATGATGGAGCTCCTCACTCTGTAAGGCTAAGCCATGCGAAAGAAGCTCATTTTGGCTGCTTGTATCCAAGATCTGGTTCTTGCAGTCATGATCCACATGGATCCAGATGATCATAGTCCAATATCTCAAGAACCACAAGACGAAGTAGTCATTGAATATTCATCTACAACTGGGGATGGGTACCGTTCTGAACTGATACGGTACTGATACCTGGGGATCAAAGGTACTAATTTTCAGTACGTTTATGTGTGTTTATGTGGTAAAAATTTTTTTTCATGTAATAACAAAATCGCAGATTTTTTTTCCCCATATTTATTTCTCAATAGATAAACTTTGATGAATATATCAAAACAACATCCAACTGTTTGTATTGTAACGTCGCAGTTCTTTCACAAATTCTTTCAACAAAAATCTCCTCAACTACACACTGTTTTTTCTTAATGATAATCAAATGTTTCAAACCTTTGTTCTCCTATGTTGCTGGCTGCAGACGATGAGTGGCTAACAAATGCAGGCGTGCTAACAGTGTCGAATGCAGGAATTGTCACTGTAGGTTGTTCAAAACTGTGCACATCTCAGCCTCGAGAAAAATCTTGTGCTTACCCAGGTACTTCCTCAGATTAGAAGTGTTTCCACCTCTGGCCTTGCACTTCACGTAATAAATATTGCAGCAAGCATAATCTGCATCACATTTTGCAAAGTGGAGCCATACTTTTGAGCGCTTTATACCAGCCATGCTTGCTTTGTTAACTGTACCAGCAGTCACTGACATCATTATGCTCTTGTGCATGCAATGTTGTGTTCGTGTCCATAATACAAAATTGGCTGTGTAAACGTTACAGATATCGAGCTAAAATGTGCTGTCGTAGGGCACCCTTTGAGATGTGGCTGCGGTGTATGTTTGTTTTGAATTAAAACTGTCAGAAAAGGTGACGGGTGATTAAAATTTATCCTTTAATTTTTCCTGGCATTCTGATTGGCTACTGATATAAACATGTGGGGCAGCCTGTAATTACAATCTGTTTTTAAAGCATTGATTTACAAGCTTTGCCCTCCAAGATGAATGTGTTTTACAGTAGCTGGCAGGATGGTTGTTGGTGGGAGACAGAGATCAACAAAGGGATTAAGCTCCTGCAGGTCAGCGTGTTTTACTTTCATCCCGTAAAAAAAGGCTCATTAAGGTGAAGGGTAACCGCTGGGAGTACCACCCACCATGTGTGTCTGAAACCTGTCTATAAAAGGGTGTCTGGGTAAAAGGAGAGGCTGTTCACTTGGAGGATTTCTTTCAACTTGTGAAGATTAAATGTAAAGCAGATTTTTTTTCACATCCTGAATGAGAATATAAAATAACTAATAACTAAATAAATACACACACAAGTTGTGTTGTGGTAATGGTGTAAGTATCCTCAGCTTCTCTGCTCATTTGAGTGTGGCTTCAGACAAATATTAAAGGCCTAGCATTCCTTAAAGAAATGCATATTGTCTTTCATGCCAGAATTTTAAACTAAAATCATTTAATGATTAGAGACGGCCCGAACCTTTTCGCCTCTGCTCTGCAGCCACAACACCTCTTTTTCAACTCCTCTGGGATTTCTGGCTTCAGTTGTGTTGTATTATGTCAGTTTTTACAATGGTAATCACTGTTGTTAACCACCCTGTTGCAATGGTTGGCAAAAATCAACCAAGCCGCACATCCGTCCAAAGAAAGTAACTTTTCTCCAGAAAGGCAGGAGTAGACAAATGAAAAAAGAAAAAGTCCCAATGAAAGTAACAGAGTTACTCCAATGTGCTGCCACCTTTAGCGGCGCAATTCCAGAATTTTAGAAAGGCCAGCAATCGGTTCTAGTCTTTTGGTCCTGTACATCTGCTTTTATATACAGGGCTGGTAGCGCTCTGGTGCCATGAAATATTTCTGACCTGCCTCACCTTCGGGGGAAAACTAGAAGAATAAAAGCTCTGTTTTAATGTAAAGTCTGTTTAGACATTACCAAAACCTAATGTTGCTTTATGACAACAGTCATGACCGTTAAAAGAGCGTCATTAAAACTATAGTTGGCAATCCTGTTCTGAAACACTATTTGTTTTACTGGGTGAAATAGTGCTTCCATCCTGAGAGTCGTCAATGCATTATGTATTCAGAAAAAAGAACGAACCTCTGTGAGAGCTGCAATACGGTAAAAGCTGTAAAAGCTCTGACCAATCCCAGGGACTGGTTAGATGCCTTCGCATCTGGTCCTGCCCACGCTCCCCTCTCTCCCCCTCCTCCCCGTGCACACCCATCACGTTTCACAAATGCCAGAAATATTCAAACCTTTGTGTGGTGAAGACAATTTAAGCATCAGAAGGGCCTGAACCCTAGCTTTAATGATGCAACTTTCCTTTCATAAAACAAAATGTTGAAGCAAAATGTATATTCTTGGGGTCTCGATTGTTTGACTGAACTGGGTTTCCCTTCTGAATGCAGCACTGACACACCTGCATCTGCTGCACACACTCACAAGATAATAATTTAAAAATCCAAGGGCCAAGGATAAGGAAGATAAACCTGTTTAAAGCTGGGCTCAGGGACAGTCTGGATGATGGGTTCAGTATCTCGTGGTTACAGAACCTTGTTGACTCAGCAACACATTACAAACAGCCCCTGGAATGACACATGGAATAAACTGAGTGCATAAACTGAAGCAGATGTTGAGAGCAGCTCTGGACCGGACCGAGCTGTGATCCTGCTCAGGGTTGGGCTGATCTTTAGCGGAAAGGCAGCTCCAACTTTAGGCTTTAGAAAAACAGCCCTCTTCCTGTGCCTCACTTGAGCACCTTTTCTGATTCAGAGGCTCCACAAACCGAAATTTGGGCATTTCCCTGACGTATGTCAACAAGAATGAGTGACTCAGTCTTTGAAATGACTTGATGTACACACAACCTTTGGTTTATTCTTTGCTGTGAGCTTGTAACTCTGCTTCTTTAACATCACCCTGAAAAATGAAGACATTACAGCCGTGTAACTTACATTCCTTTACGAAACAAACGTCATTTAGTTTTGCTGGTTTGTTAGCATGCTTACCTTGTAAGAGGCTGAAAGACATTTTCTGATTATATTTTTTTATTGCTAACAGCCAACAGGTGATGGAGGACAATATTATATGTGCCTGTGTTCCTGTGTCTGTTAGCAAAATACCTCTTAACCCACTAGATGAATTTAAATGAAAATACTTACAGCTAATTATCTTTGGAGTCGATTTTATTAAAGATGACTGCCAAAGCCGACCGACCTTAAAATCACAAGAATCACAACAATTCAGTTCATTTTACAAAGACTGACCTAAGATTTGGTGTGGTAGTAGCGGAGAGTGATCCTCAACATGTTTTGAAAACAGCTCTTTGTTTAAAATGTTGTCAGTAACTATTTGGAGTTCACTTTACCTGTCTGTCATATGAATATGATGAGATCACACAATGTTGTTTTCATAGCATGACCAAAATCTCTTTTGTCTTTTTAGTTTAAAACCTGAAAAGCAGTGGGTGATATGCATTCATTTGTCAATGCTATGCCTTTTATTTTATTCTGTCTCCATGATATGCTTACTTCACAATGGGTGATGATGACTTCACTATATGTAATAAATAAAATCAGCAAGAACATAGCTGGTCGTCTCAGGGTCTTGCCGAGGACGTAAGATGCGTATTACAAGCACATATTAAAGTGGGATGGACCCATGAGGTCATGAGTCATGGTGGTTTATCATTGTTGTGGCAGCATGTCAGGTTAATTACCTGGTACAAACCAAGTAATTGGACCAAGTAATTACTCTGTAAGTACTTGGCACAATCTCTTGGTACCACATCTATTCCAGGTACATACTTGGTACTTACTTTGTAATAACCTGGTACTCATATGGTACATATTTAGTGCAGGGTACTTAGCACTTACAGGAATTACAGGTTATGTACTGCTTAATTCAAGGGTACATTCTACATACCTGGTATGTACCAAGCTGTATTGTATGCTATCAAACATGAGATGAACTCCTTTCTTCTCACAGATATAAAAAATGTTTCCAAATTACATGTCTTACAAAGTGAAGTTGTGGAGCCACAGTGTAATTAATGGGAGACAAGATAACTGCCTTTTGGATGAATTCTGGGAAAGTTTGAGTTTTCTTTTGGTTCTGTAAGTACGGAGACAACAAGTCCCTCGGTTTTTCTTGAGATGCATTATTGGCAGGCCATATTTTTTGAGTTGAAAACCTTGATGGCTATCTTGGCAGAAGAAACATGCTTTTGTTGTAACACTAAACTTGGACTGGGGTAAGTTTGTCGAGCCAACAACTTAGTGAGATTAGTCTCCATGGCCGTCGTCTATTTTCACTGAAAACAACAGATTTCAAATTCCACAGCATCATTTCTTCATCTGACAGAAATTAAAGTTTCAGCCTCATGTTATTAGATGTTTCAAAACCCTTTCTTCATTGTTCTGTTCCCATGATAAAATTGTATAATGAAGAGAACATCCAGTTCATGAGGGCTCGACTTGATCCACCCTTTCTCTTTGGAAAGAAAACTACTTCCATTCCGTCTAAACTGAGACTTGCCACAGCTCCGAGCCTGCTGTTACACAACCAGTGGGTTGGACGGCAGCCCTCTCACATGCTCATGTTAAGTATATATGCAGCACTTTCTGCCGGTCAGACCACAACCTCCAATCCCACAGACTATCTATTAGCCTCAAAGTGAAGCTGCTTATTTGTGGTACAGATTCCATTTTGTGTGATACAAAAACACTATGGCTCTGTCATCATACAACACAACATCCAGGTTTGTGTATTTGGCGAACATTGGGATTTACATGGGCCTGCTGGTAAAGAAAAAAAAACATTTTACATACTAATCTGTCTTAATGTGCAGGAATGTTGTCCGTCCACAAACGAATAGAAAAAAACTTTGCATGCTAATGTATTGCAAATATCTGTAACATAGATTCAAATATTTGATAGTTAAAAAGGTGAAAAGAAGGAGTTCATTTTTGTGGTGTTCTTTTCCTTTGCTAGTGACAGAAAATGACATAAAATAAAACAGCTAAGTGACCATAGCAAATCACAAACGCCTGAGATGGATAGATGATTTTATTCATGACAACTTTACACTAATAAAATCCAACCTTTCTCAATTTCCTGTAGTTACCAGATTTCACTCATACGAATACAAAAACAGGTCTTAATAGTTAAATTAAATTATTCTAAATGGTAAATGGCCTGTACTTATATAGTGCTTTATCAATCCCCTACAGACTCCAAAACGCTTTACGCTACAGTCATCCACCCATTCACCCACTGATGGTCGTAAGCTACATTGTAGCCACAGTTGCCCTGGGGCTCGCTGACAGAGGCGAGGCTGCCAAGCACCGGCACCACCGGGCCCTCTGACCACCAGCAGCTAGTGATTTCTAGTTCTAGTGATTTTTTCCTTTTTTTATCATAATGTTTTGAGCCTAGGTGTTTTATGCTGCTCTTTTCTCAAACAAGATCTTAGTTTTGATCTTTTTCTCAGTTTTGACTCAGACGTTTTTCTGTTCAGTGAAAACTACATTTCCAGTTCAAATGACCACAGCATGAGGGTGTTATGACTCTTGAACTTTATCGTGTTGCTCAGGAATTTTCTTAATGAAACTATTGTATGGATAAACTGCGAAAACAATAGACCTTTTTCACGACAACCGGAAGTTGTCTAACCCCACATCCGCTTTAAAACCCAGAAGTGTGAAAAAGGTCTATTAAGTTTTTATGATTTTTAAGACATATAAATTGAAAGGTTAAAAAGTTTAAGGGTCATTGTAAAATAATATTATTGCTATGTGTTTTGTTTCAGTGTCCAAAACTAAAAGAAAGAGTAAAAAAGTAGCAGAATAATACTTCAGTTAGTTTTAATAAGGTTGTCAAAGTTTTAAAAGGGGCAGAATCTCATCTGTTTATTTATAATAATAAAAAAAACAAAGTCTGATGGGCTAAAATGTGATTATAAAAAATTAGTTTTGGACAAATATCTCAGTGTGCCAATAAAGCTTCCAGGTCAGCCAAAGCTCATACAGACTACGGTACTCCTTCAAATTACCACTTATTATCATTCAACAGCCTTGCTCCAAACAAAAATAACAACAGTTATTTGGCACTCAAACATCTTGTGCATCTCTGCTGTGCACCAGTGCTTTGATAGTTTCTGGATTGCCCACAGAAAACCACTTTCCTTTTCTGAAAAAAGTCGGTGGTTAAAGTAGATGGTGTGTTTAAATTTGTTGTCCTGTAAAAAGACACAGAAGATGGAATTGTCTACGTCCCTTAATGTCAAAATGTATTGATGTATTTAAAGATTTTTAACTAAATCTGTACACATCTCAAGCCAATCTATCAAACTTTGAAAATGATTCATTTTTTGACCCAAAAAGCCTTCCAAAACCAAACCAGGACTAGGTTACAACCCTAGAAACTCCTCTTTAAATAGAATAACTTAATGAAGCCATTCATTACATGCCAGACATTAAAGCTCCAGGCCCAGATGGTTACACAACAGAATTTTACAAATAATTTTGGCCTATTTTAAAATCACGCTTCTTTAGGATGCTTGTTAGCTTTAGGACATTCTCCGCTCTTTGTCCTATATGAATTGTGCAAACATTAGTCTTCTCCTCAAACCAGACAAAGATCCCACACATCCTTCCAGTTATCATCCTGTATCACTCATTAATGTTGAGCTTAAAATTATATGTAAAGCTTTGGCAATGTTAATTGAAAACGTAATCCCATATTTTATACATCCAGACTAAAACGGATTTATTAAAGTCGTCAATCCTCTAACAACACTCGCAGATTAATTAATTTAATAGGTTATTCTAAAGGTGGCACAGTGGCTCAGTTGGTAGAGCTGTTGCCAGCAAGAAAGTCACTGGATCGAATCCCAGCCGGGGGACAGAACTCTGGGTAGAGTTTGCTTGTTCTCTCCGTGCATGCGTGGGTTTCCTCCGGATACTCCGGTTTCAACCCACAGACCAAAAACATGAGTGTTAGGCTAATTGGTAACTCTAAATTGTCCCTAGGTGTGAGTGAGAGAGTGAATGGTTATTTGTCTCTATGTGTCCCTGTGATTGACTTGTGACCTGTCCAGGTGTACCCCGCCCCACACACTGTGATTGTTGGATATGGGCACCAGTGACCCTGAAAGGAAGAAGCGGGTAACAGATAATGGATGGATGGAAGGTTATTGTAATATACACAAAGCATTATTTTTTTGGCTAGATGCAGAAAAAGCAGTTGATAGTGTAAACTGGAAACTTCTTTTTGCAACATTAAGAAAGTTTGGTTTTGGAAATTTCTATTCCTGGATTAAAACACTATACAGTTCACCAAGCACACGATTCAGGCCACCTCTAGCTTTAACATTCTTCAATGCACAACGCAAGGATGCCCACTTTCTCCCTCACCTTTTGCCTTATTTATTGAACCACTCACAGCTGCTATTAGACAAGATAAATACACCAATAACTGACGGAAGGGGGATACCAGACATGTCATGTCACGTCACTATGTGACAAGTAGGAAGTGAGAATGCGTTGTTAAAGGAGTATCATGGACCAACTCCAGACCAGTGTAGAAT
>JAVKLF010000002.1:3703030-3714016 GCA_034783495.1 Millerichthys robustus
AAATCTTGTGTGTCTGTATTTCTGTTAAACACAAGTTCCTCTGCCCTACAGTGTCACAGCAGAGACCTCTGGTGACGAGAACCAGCAACAGAACAACGGTGTGTTTCCTGTATAAACCGGAAAACACACCATCTCTCCCACTAACCAAACAAGCAATCTCACTTGTTTATTAATTATCATCATCATCAATATTATTATTAATAATAATATATAATATTAACAATAATAATTATTATAATTATAATACCTCGACTGGAGTCACAGTGTGGTGAGGTAATACCACACTGGCACAGATGAAGTCAATGTAACAGGTAATAAAAACTGCAGAGTGGCTCATCGGCTCCAACCTCCTCTCAATGGACACCATTTACACACAGTGTAGTGAAAGCACCGCACATCCTCAAAGACAAACACCAGCCAGTCCATAATCTATTCCGGTGGAGCCACTGCAGACACAACCTCAGATATCGCAGGCCTGTGAGCATCAGCACACAGAAGGCCCACTTCAGTCACAGCTTCTTCCCAGCCATCATCAGACTGGAGGCACAGGACATTAATGAGGGCAGTAATTCTACTCTATTCTGAGGCCAAATTACATCTGGTTTTCTTAATAAACCAATGAAAATTATTATTTTTGTAGCATTATCAGTACCACAGCCAAATATCACAGTTTTATATTTACATGTAAATGTTAGACAACTTAGCAGTAATCTTACCTCTATAGTCTAGAGATAAGACATGGTACCCTGCAGCACTTAGAAGCTATAATATGAAAATAGAAAAAACACGATTAAAACGAAAGGTTTAAAACACTAAACTGTGGTTGTGTTTTAGGAAACAACCCTTACCTTCACCAGTTTTACTCTGTGACTCATTGCCCTGAAGAAAAATTAAATAATCCATTATTTACCTAAAACAATAAAACACAATAAGATGAAGGGCCTAGCATTATAAGTATTCCCAGGAGGACTGCTTATCACCTGCACACCTTTTATACCTGAGTTTTAGACTAAAACATTTTATGATGAGAAATGATTTTAGTTTTTAGTTTTAGAGATTTTGGCCAAAAGAATAGAACTAAATATGCATGATATCACACTATAGTATATTGTGAGCTGTCCCACTCAGAGTATGTGTTGTTATTCACTTTCAACTACTAGCACAATAAGTTTGAACTCAAAATTGATAGTACTGATTGAGATAACCATTTTTTGTAATGTCAATTAGTTGTGGTTGTTACTTTCAATTGTACTGAAACAATAAAACTTTAAAAGCATTGAAACAAAAGCTAATCAGTTGTAGACTTACATCCAATTATTGTTTTGAAAGTTACTTTGAAATATTCTTATATACTTTGGTAACACACACACTCACACACAGAGGCAAAACATGAACAGGTTTTCAGACTCACTTGTTCCCACCAACAGTCATGGACAAACAGAGAACTGAAACATTCCCACTAGACTCTATTAGGATCAGTTAAATGATCTCTACCCCATTGCTCTAATCCCACCTGGTCCCTACGTTGCCATGGAGATAGATAATAACAGGACGTCCGTCTCCTAGGGACTCGTGGTACCAGTCGAGGGTTTTCCCAGTGGCTGCCTCCCATTGGCTGACGGGGAGCGTATGCCTTTGAGACACACAGACAGAGAGAGAGAGAGCGAAGAAGAAAAGTGAGCAACACAAACAAACAGAATTCATACCTCCTGCAGGTTGTTGAGAGGCTCCTGTGCAGTTAGAGTGTGACTCCACACAGTAGCACCTGTGACGAACAACATGCTGGATTTTTATATAATGATGCACTCCAATGGTCACACGGCCTACCACACTCCCACTGAGACATCCTCCTCTGTGCTGAGGTAGAAGTTGCAGGTGTGGTTCAGCACATCCTGAGGTCTGCTGAGATCCACAAAATATGGAAACCTCACTGCAGTGGAGAGCACACAAGGTCAGATTGTTTCTCTTTGTCTTGATTATGCAGTTCTGTCACAGCCCAAACCATGTTGTGCTGCGTCATGGTTTACTTATTATCAACAGTTCCCAAGAGACAAGGGGAGGTAGTAATGTCTGTGTCTGTCTTTAAGCAAAATATAATAATCACTGGTTATGCATCTGCAACTGATGAGCCTTTTGAGCCCCAGTTCAAGATGTCTGCCACAGCTGTCTGATTTTAAAAGAACAAAAATGACTAGAACTAAGTAAATTTTAGAGCTACTGGTGTGGTAGTTAGTGTGGTTGTTGGTGTAGATCTTTAGCTCCTCCCTATAAAAATAACTAAAACGTATAGAAAAAAGAAAAATTAATTGAAAAATCTCTGCTACAAATCTTATTTTGTGCAAAGATTTATCCCAACTTTTGGGTCTTTTTAGCTTTGTGTTTACTTTACTAAGACTTTTCAACACTGGGTGACATAACAAACTATACAGTGGCTGATTTTGAGTAAATATTCAGAATACTTACACAGGTGAGAAAAAATGGCATGCCCCAGTATCCAAGGGAACAGGTAAAGAAGAACAGGCACCGAAATGTAGACAAGAATAAGACAGGACACAGCTCTCTTCATTTGTGCTGTTCGACCCGCTGGTTCCTGTGAATGTGAGTGTTGTGAAATACAAGGAAATGAGGTCAATGTTCAACTGAAATCCTTCATATCCTCTGCTGCTTGTTTTACACTTTCCACAGTGAGACGAATGCAGGGAGAAGATGTGCTGTGAGAAAAGAAGTTTTCATTAAAGCACAAAGACCTCAGAAAGAACAAACAGTCCAGCAAATCTCCCGGAACAGGTTTTAAACGTCACATGGAAACCAACACAAGATTCCACAGCAATCATAAACAGTACAAACACAGCTGATGCTGCACAGCAAAGCATTGTGGGAACTGAAGTTCTTTAAGCATTAAAACATTCCCTACAATCAAAGGCAAAGTGCCAACAATGTTTTTACTTGTGTCGTGTGTGTGGTCATTTGTTTGTACTGTTGGCAAAATAGCTCAAAAGCCAATGAATGGATTTAAATGAAACTCTCAGAGAGTAATCTTTGGATTTCGAGCCCACAAAGTTCTGCAAAAATCTGTTTATCACTCATTTATTCAAATCAGAGACATATGTAAAACATGCAGGATGGTGGTTGTTGAGGATTTGGAACCACTCCACTGGATGAATATTTCAAGTGATAACACATTGGAGCCAAGTCAAGTCAATTCAAGATGGCCACCACAGCCCACTAACCTTTGGAAGCACAAAAAAGGCTTGAGTACATCAGTTTTACAGATATCGAGCTAAACGTTGGTGTGCTGAGCGTCACTTATTTTACACACTCCAAGGGCTACACTTTGAATGAGATCTTTGCTTAAAACTTTAGCATAAACTGTTGGAATCAATCCAGTTTGTCTATTAGCAAAACATCTCATCTCATTCCGTTCCCAAGTGGTAGCTTAGTTACAGTTATCAGCTCATGTCATTAACAACCCATGAAGATAAATTCAAGATTTTTGACACTGGTGTATATCTGATGTAGATCCAAAGTATGAACATTGATCAAAGGGTTATAATTCAGTCTTTGGTGTCATTTTAAAGGGGACACACTCAACCTTCATTTAAGCCAAGATCTGGGTCTCTGACCAACACAGATGTCACTAGAGTGCTTTAAACCTCAAATAGTCCCCCACCTACTTAATTATTATTTTTTTTTTACAATTTTGGCCAAAATGAAATACAGTATCAGAAAGTATCAGATACATACATCAGATACAAAAGTCAACAATACTCACAGGTGACATCAGTATATAAATGCATATAATCAGTATATAAAGACATTAAAATAAATGCAAAAGAGGAAAAGCATGTGCACAAACTTACCAAACAAGAGTGTACTCTGGCATACAATGACAAGTTGTGACACAGGGAAAAAAAGCAACAGCTTCCAAAATCATGCAACCCGGATACAGTGGTAAAAGTTTGTCTTTATTGAGTAAACAACAGCTAATGTTTCAGCAGTACGTCTTCTTCAGAACTGCTGAAACCTTAGCCGTTGTTTACTCAATAAAGACAAACACCACTGTCTGTGTCATATAAATAAACATTTAATATAATGTATGTTTTACATTACTTATTTATTTTACACATATTTTGGTAAAACGCAACAAAAAGTCTAAGGAGCCACCAGGATGCTGAGAGATGCTGAAAGCTGTTTTTTGATGAGATGACTCAAAAGAACCGGCTCACTAAAAAGAGCCGAAAATCCTCGCACTACTGCATCGGTCCAGCAGGAGGTGAAGGGAGTCGGAGCTTCCAGTCACCGCCTCTTCCTCTGGAGACCGCTTTTCAAAATCCGCTACAGACCGAGAGGAGCAGGATGAAGGTTCGGCCGAGGTCTGGAGGAAGGCATAAAAACTGAGCAGGAGATTTTAAAATTCAGCTTAGGGTTCGGAAAACACTTAAAGCGGGTCCAGACCGGCAGATTTTGACCCGGACCACAGTTTAACATTTGGCGCTGCCTTCAGGGACTTGCGGTAAAGTTTGATTTTAGACTTGCTTGTTTCCCTAAGTTTAGTCGGAGAAGACGACAGCTCAAATACCGCTCAAGCGTCTTAAACTTTGGTAAGTTTATTTTTTAAGTTACAATATTTCAGCTGTACGTAAGTTTTAGAATAGTTCCACTCCACCTCTTTATAAAATGAAGTTAGCGAATTGTTGTTTTCGGTTTCTTCCTGTTTATAATTTGACCCTTTTAGCTGATAGCCATCATCACTTTCCTGGTTCTGGTCTGAAACCTTCATCAGAACTATTTCTGTTCCTTCATTTAATAAAATAGCAGAAAGGTAACAAGTCGTATAAGGAAACAAAGCCAGAAAAGCATGAATGGCTAAAATAGCACAAAGTATACAGAAGTGTTTAGATGGCTAAAGTAAACTAAAATAAGAATCATATGAATGCTGAGTCATCATTTTCACAGTTACTTCACTTTGTTGGATAGTTTAATTTACTAAATTACTACTCTTCCTGTAATAAAAACAGAAACTTTCATCAGCTTTTACAAAAAAAAATATTTTTTTTTTTGTCAAAACTAGTCTTCATTTCTAATTTTCAAAGTTCTGACTCCAAGCACTTATTTTTGCAGCTCACCTTATTTTGATAATTCAAAATCTGTGTAAATGTCCTAAACTGCATTTTGTTCATCCATTTACAGACTGATTAAACTAAAGTTCAGTTAGTTACAATTATCAGAACTTTAGCTTTTCTTTTCTGCAATAAATACAGGAAATGGAAAATGTTAATTTATTGAAAATGATTTATTTAATAAAGTTACAAAATGATTAGTTTCTACATCACTTCCTGCTCAAGGCTGATGTTGGTAATGATCCCAGAGGTTTTATTTATATCAGGCTTTACAGTACAGCTGATGTGGTAAAACTTTCAATTTTTGTTCTTCAAAGATGATGCTCTTTGCTGGATATTTGATGCTGTCCCAGTGATTTCTCTTTCAACATGCTCCCTATTCCATTTTTTAACATGTTAAACAGCTAGCACGTCGATGCCATGCTCAGTTCAGAAGGATCTGAAAATCTGTACCTTTTTAAAAATAAAACAGAAAGGGATTCCACATTTTTAAACTAAGAAATGAAATGTGAGTTTTTGGTGGGAATATTTTCCCAGTCTGATCTGATGGAAGATTCAAGCTGTTCTACAGTCCTGGGTTGTCTTTTTTTGCTGAATGGGACCAGATGTTCTAAAACCTGTTTATATTCTCCTGCATTTGATGGAGCCTTTTCAGACATGTAAGCTGCCCATAAAATAGGCACTAATGCAACACCATACCACTAGAGATGCATGCTTTTGTGTGCTCATAACCAGCTGCCTGTTCCTCTTTAGTACGGAGGACATGGTGACTGTGGTTTCCAAAGTTTAAAATTTGGATCCATCAGGTTACAGAACAGTTCTTCCATTTTGTCTCAGTCCATTTAAAATGATCCTTGGTACTGAGAAGACAGCAGAGTGTCTGGATGGTGTCACATAAGACTTTTTCTTTGTGTGATAGAGCTTTAAGCAGCATTAGTGGATGGTACAGTGAACTGTCTTTACAGACAATGATGTGTGGAAGTCCATGCAATGCAATAATCAGTTGATGGGATTAAAAACTGGAGATGATGGAGATAAAAAGTTTTAAGGAACTTTATTCTGAAATTGTTTTCAGTATTTTTAGGCACATTTTTTCAGACTGGTGAACCTCTGCCCATTTTTACTTCTGAGAGATTCAGCCTCTAAAACACCCAGTTCTCTGACTGACCAGTTGATAAATAACCTGATTTGTTACAAAATGCTCCTCTAGCGGTTTCTGATTCAGGCCACTTACTTTTATAGCTTTTTATTTGTCTTGGTTAAACTTTTTAAGATTTGTTGCTTTCGTCAAATTCAAAATTACCTTATTTTTCCCAAAAGAAGTTGTACAATATATTTAAACACATTTTTACCTTTCCAATGTGAATAAAATATAGGTTCATTATATTTGTATGTTAGTGAATTTTATTTTATTTTTTACACAATGTCCCATCATTTTGGTAATTAGGGTTGTATCATGCCGCGATACAACGGAGCTATTCACTGCATGAAGCCCTTCAAATGTCCAGATGCAAGGTACAAATTGATTTTTGTCAAAAGGCAGTTTTTGTCTCTGAATTGGTTCCTTGTAGACTGATGTGAAGCAGGTGCGGAGGCACCTGGCTGAGAGCGTAATGATCTGCTTAAGAGCAGCTGCAAAAGCTGAGGATTAGGCAGCACACGTTTGCGTATTGGAGAAATACATGGTTGCCTTTTCGTTTGAACTTTAAGAAAAATATATATTTAGTTTCATGCTGCATCCCGGGTGTCTTGTTTGCTGTTTCCAGACATGTTTGTTTCTGTTGTCCTGTCATGTGGTTAACACAAGCTGTTGTTTAATGTATGTCATTGATCATGTTGCTGAGCTTCAAAGAGATTCAGTCTTTCTAAGGGCAGTTTTGCACTATCCAGGCTGCTCAGTCCAACTTGACGTCAGCTACTGCTGCTCATTGATTGGTTCACTGACCGGAGACGTTGCGTCACACAGATGAAAGTAACTTCACGTTTGCAGTGACCGTATCGGGTTTTTTTTGTTTGTTTTGTTTTTCAGGAGTTTAACTGCACAGCAATAGAAACAACAAGCTAACCTTACCATTAGCTTACCATTCTCTGTCGTTCTGCCCTCTTGTCTTAAGTGTCACACTGCTGGATGGTCCGGTACAGCCTTCGGTACTTTTTCTTTGATTTTGGTGTAGTTTATTATTGTTGTGATCCAAATAAAACAAAAAAGATTCTAGCGTGTTATGATCATGCCCACATTGAGGCAGCACTCTGCTCCATGCAAACACAACCAGGGCTGGGGTACAATAAGGCCAGGCCCACTGGAACCGTGGTTGGGCCGAGCCGGGCCTTAAAATGCTCATTTTAAAACCAGCTGTTTTACTAATATGTTACAGATTACTCCAATCAGTTACAAAATGCTCCTCCAGCTGTTTGTTATTCAAAACATTGACATTGTCCCTGAACCAATGTTTTTTAAGGTGTTGAAATTCAAAACACAATGTTTTTTTCCACATTAAATTGTACAATTACGGTATTTTAAATGTTTGATAAGTTTACTGTAGTCCGTTGTGAATTAAATTAGGGTTAATCACTGCCTTCAGTTTTCTTTTACAATTCACACAACTTTTTCAGAATAGGGTTTGTATCTAATTGAGTGAAACCATTACTTCACATAATGCTGAAACAGTGTGTTTAAGGCTCAGTTCCTGAGCAACGTTCACCTGAATGTCTCGTCATTGTAACTGGATTAACTAAAGCTTCAGCCACAAATGAGGCTTGAGTCGTGTGTTAAAGGCTCAGCTGCTCAGCAGCACTCTCTGATCAAAGTGTTGTTAGAAGCTTCTGAGGTAGATGCTTCCACTCTGGTTTGTGAGTATAATCCACTGCAGAGGCTGAACGTTTCGGTCTAAATATCTTTCATTGGACCTAAAGTTGGGATGTTTTCTCTCAGGTCACGGTGCTGTCCTGTGGGATGGGTGACAGCCAAGAACAGGATCACTATGAAGAGCGCCTGAAGGAAGTCTTTAACAGTTTTGACACCAGCGGTTGTGGCTCTTTGAGCTCAGATGAACTCACAAACCTCTGTCAGTCTCTTCACCTGGATGATTCCACGTCGACTTCACTCCACAGGCTGCTGCAGAACCAGGACCACCTCAGTGCCAGGGTAAGATTATTCATTGGCTGGTGTTTGATGCAGAACCAGAACCTCTTCTGATGATCGTGTTATTTGTGGCCTGTTGTTTTTTTCTCTTAATCTTCATTTGGATTAGCCTTTATCTTCTATCTTTTTGCTGCTTTGTTTGCTGTCTTGTTGAGGAGAAATTTTCTCCTCATCATTGTTCATCTGTGCATCTACTGCACTGACAACCCGCCTAATCAGTATTCCCTAATGCATTTTATTCAGTTTGCTTTTTGTGGAAATCAATCAAACAAAAGATCCAGAAAGGATCCGTATTGTGATCTCTTATAATACTGGAAAAGGCAACACTCTGAGTATGTGTTGAGCAAGACTCTCAGCTACTACCACCAAATATTTGCTCAGTATTTGTAAAATTGGCCGCGTTGTGACCATTTGTGTGTTGGCTAATGTTGATTTGCTGTAGTGGCTATTTGGAATTGTATTGACTCCAAAATTTACTTGGTTGTATGTTTACTCAAAACCATTTTTGTTTTTGACGATAAATTAGCTTTGGTGTCCATCTGGATTTGGATTTAAAAGTTAGCTAGTTGTAGTTGTGAAGATTATTTTCTGAATATTTCAGAAAAATCTGTTTTGTAAAATCGGTCAGTTAAGTAGGATTTCCTTTGCAAACAATCTGACAGAAATGACTTAAAATGATTTACAAAAAAAAAATCAAATATCTACATTTTTTGCTATCTGTTAGCACTCAAAATATGTGTTGGGAATGAATGAGCTACTACTGCTCCCAAGTTTCAGGTCAGGATTTGTAAAATAACTGAAATTTAGCTTCTTTTGTGCTTCTAGGTTAGTTGGTCATGGCAGCCATCTTGAATTGGGTTTACTCCAAAGGTTAGTGAGCTGTAGATGCATATTTTATTATTTTCTGACAGTTTTGTTAGAACACATCTAGCAGTTCATAGCATATTTTGATAACAGACACATACACAGACAGACACACTGGGAAAAACATTATTACCTTGTTTTGGCAACGGATGATAAAAATAAAGACACAAGTCAAGCAAAAGCAGGACTTTAGTTTATTTTAAGTTTGATCTAAGATGAAACAAGGTTTATTCAAACTGCTGCACACTTTTCTGTGAAGCTGTTTGTATGGAAGTGTGTAACAGACAGGTGGTCATTGTGTGGGTGGGTGGGGTCAGTGTTGGCACGGAGGCCAGAACTGATTGCCTGACCATGATGTCCAACAACAGCGTGAAAATAATTGAAAAGAAGCTTCTATAGGCGCCAGCCGTCGACTTGGAGGCACAAAGAAAATCTGCATAATCAGGGATAGCAGCTGTTGATTGTTGAAGCGTGACCTCCCTCTATCCCTCCTCCACCCGGACATCCAGAGACATTCGTTCCCCATCAGCACTCAAGGAATCACAACCAGTCTAAGAAATTCCACCAACCTTCATTTCTTCACATGTTGAACATTGATTAAATTCTCTGCAGGGAATGCTTAAGATTAGAGTTCAAACTAATGTGTCTGATTCCTGTTGCAGGTTGACTTTGACCAGTTCAAGAATGCATTTATTCTGGTTCTGTCATCAACTGTTGAGCCTCCTCAAGAAGAACAGGAAAGCTCACCAAAGCCAGGTGAAGTCTTTAATGAATGTTTTTTCTGTTTTGATGAAGAAAATAGCAAAAAGTATTTTTAAAATGCTCTCAGTTTGAGCCAAGAGATTTAAAAAGAAAACAAAACCACAAAGCATGAACCAATTACTAGTTTACAACTAGGGTCAATCACACAAGTGTTTTTCTATCATTTTGTTCTTCTGTTTTAAATGTCCTATAACAATGGAGCTGTAGAAGACACAGGAATTCCATTACAACAAAGGTTTTCTGCACTGCTAGAAGCTTTGGTTTAAGAAGAAAAGAGATCTGAGATCAGATTCAGCCCAAACTGGATTTCTCCAAAACGGTCTCAAGGACAGACCTTGAAGCCAGAGATTCTGATTGTTTGTGGTGAAGTTGTGAATCTAAGATATACTTAGAATTCATCAGTCGTTTGACCAATCCCTGCCATTTGGTCAGAATGGCAGGGATTGGTTTTTACAGTATTGCTGCTCTCACAGAAGTCAGATTGGTTTTTTTTGTAATACATAATTTATTTACTCTCAGGATAGAAGGACCATTTCACCCAGCATAACAAAAAGTGTTTTTGAACAGGATTACCAACTATAGCTTTAATAGACGATAGTTGCACTTGCATGTTTTTGACTAAATCAGTTACCTGTATTCTAAAATTATACTTAGAATTCATCAGTCAAACTATCTTCGTCATCTTAACAGCCCTGCTTTATCTCCTTCCAGCTTTTACTTTGCTGCTCGTATTTGACAGACTGAGTGTATCGTGGATTTATAGCTGAGTAGATTTGTTTCCACCATTTGCTGCAGGAGAGTTTGTTGTAGTTGACATTGTGGCCTCAGTCCGCATTTTCTGGCTGCCCCTGTACTCCAGTTTGACAATGTTTAACTACCTGAAACAAGTTTGTAGTGTTAGTTAGCTCCGGGCCGTATTCTGCCATTCCACCATAGTTGCAGATTGTGCAAGAGTGTGTTGCAAACAAAAAATTATCACGTTGCACTAATTGTAGTAATTGCAAAGTAAAAAATGGTAATTTGTGACAGTTTTTCTTACGATTAACAGCCCTTCTGATCATGGTGTTTATAAGTTATTTTCAATACTTGTGCTTAAAC
>JAVKLF010000002.1:3714116-3727579 GCA_034783495.1 Millerichthys robustus
TTGCATTAAACACAAATAAATTATGATTTTTATTTGTTTTATTACTGTGAAGCTTTGATTTTGCTCAAGGTTACCATCTCATACCAGCCTGATCTTTTGTGAGTGTTTCAAGTTTAATAATAAACTTTAAAAGGGTTTTTTCTTCAAGTCAATAAAGCTCAGAAAGGTTAGATGTGTGAGGTGAGGTGGAACAGCCTGTCTGCTGATGGTGCTGATTCAGCCGTTTCTGCAGCTTGGTGTTTACAGGTGCTAAAGAAAACATTTTAGTTTAAAATGGGTTGTTGGGTCAATGATTATTCTTTCCAATAGTATCAGTTGTTCATATCTTAGCCAGTGGCATCAGTCATAGAGCACAGTGTGTGGAGAAAAAGGCGTTTTCGTCCAGTCAAGTTTTCAGCTTTAGAGAATGGTTAGATTTTCACGGTGTCGATGGTGCTGAGTTTATTCTTAGCACACGGACATTGGCATAGTAACATGGACGTCGTTCAGTGCGCACAGTGATTTGGTGATGACTTTTAGAGATGTTGTCAAACTGTTGAAAGCTTGAATAAATGTTGGACACTGACTCTTTCCTCTGAATTTTGTTTTTGTGACAGAAAATAAAATTGAACTGTTTTTAAGATTATAAGCCTAGTATTCCTTGAACAAAATGCTCATCACCTGCCACCTTTCATGCCAGAGTTTTAGGCTACAATCATGTTATATGACAAAAATGACCGAGTTGAAACCGTTTTGGGTAAATATTGAAAACGTCAAGCACAATCTGCTGCTTGTCTCACTCTGTGTTGTAATTGACTCTTGTGTTTTACCTCAATATCTAGAAACATGAGTGAATTATAGACATTTTTGTGTTTTTAAGATAATAATAATAATAAATCTTTTGATTTGTTTTTTTCTGCAGAGTCTCCTGAGATTCAGCCAAAGTTTGTGAAGGGGGCTAAACGTTACGGTCGCCGCTCCACACCAGAATTCATGGAGCCTGATTTATCTGAAGTTACAAAAATAAACCCATCTGGAGAGGACAATTTGGAGGACAACGATGACTCAGCTGTTCCCAGGAAGCGTGAGGTAAAAGACATGACACAGAGTGTTACTGTGTCATGTTGAACATCCAGACAGATTGGGATGCCAGTCTTATCGCCTCTTGTCCTTGCCTGCTCTGCAGCCACTGGATATTATTCTTAGTTAATCAGTTTACGATCCTGCAGCCTGGAGCTTTGGATGGAACCAAGATGCTACAGCACAGACAGTGTTGGTTGCATAACATGTTGGTTTGGGCTGTAAATAACGATGTGAACATAATTACTGCTCAGTAAGCTTCAGATTATCAACACGTAACCATGTGATGCTAAATGATTCTGTGATGTGATTCCGGGTGAGCTGAGCTGAACTGTTGGTGTGACATAGGACCTGAAAAACCAAAACAACAAATCTAGAGACTGGTTCTGGTGTTTTTGGAGAGTTAAGATAAGTATAAAGTGAAAGCACTTGTCATTCTTACTCTTCGTAATGGGCAGCAGGGGCCACCAAGGACCCCTCCCCCATCCCAAAGCAGTCAGCCCGGTCCAAGAGCCAGCACGGTCTTGGTGCAGTGTCCCTCCCAACAGCAGTCAGATAATCGCTCTGCATCCAGTCTGCAGGGAATCAAAGCTGCTGCTGACGAACCCATGGCATGATGGGAATGTAACTTTTCTTTGTCTAAAATAAATTCTTGCACTAAAATAACTTAGTGTCTCTTTAGGGCCGCTCCAAATCCCAGATAAAGGGTTAGAACTGTGATATTAAAAAACAAGGATCAACAGAAGAAAGTTAATCTGTGAGGCATTAAAAAGCATTAAGTCATTAAATGGATTTAGCCAAAAGTAAGCCTTAAAAGGTATTTAAAAGCCTTAAATTTGAATCTCAGTGGCATTAAACTTGTGTCATTAGTTTTCAAGAAAAATAAAATGAGATGAGCGAATTTCAAAGTTGCTTAGGAATTATTGTCATAATGTGGGTTTAAAGCAACATGTTGAATCATTTTATTAATGGTTTCTGCCCACTCTGTGTGCAGTTATTGGAAGGTTGCTTGTTAGAGGGAAAACATAAAAACATCAGGAACAAAGTTGGTGAATTCCAGCCAAAGTGGCTGCAAGACAAGGATTTTAGGACTGCAGCCTGTTAAAGATGAAGTTGGTGAAGGATTAGTGTAGTGTTTGTAAACCAAAAAAAGGTTTAAGCTAAGGCTGAATAGACTGAGGTGGTGAGAAGGTTCAACTCACCCACTCACACCTGATGCACCTTTGTTCCATGAAGTGAGGTAGTAACAGAGCCGAAAAGGTATGCAGGTGTTGGGTTAAAAAGTCTGACGGAAATGGATTAGCCTCGGGAGTGCACAGCTAGTTGTAGTTGCTCTCTATAGCTGACATGCAGCTTGAAGTTTTTTGAAGTGATGATATCCAGTCTGTGTGATTAAATACATTTTATACCCTTTTTCTTGTATAATCCTGTTATACTAAAGTAGAGAAGTTAAATAAGTTCTCACTTTATGATCTATGTTGTGTCTTGAAAACCAGTAAGCCAGTAAGTCTTGTAGTTATAATTGTTGAACTGTGTTAACACCAGAAGTCAGATAGCTATAAATGTTCCTCCAATGACTCCTATTCCTTATTTTTTCCTGATTCTAACTGCTTCATCCTCTTAGTAAAACCGTGATAGTCGTCCTGTTGGAGCCTGATTGAACGTGTTAGTGTGTATTGTCTGACTCCAACCCAGATGCTCGGGAGTCATCGGATAAATACATTTAGAGACACTGAAGTGTGTCTTGGTATTAACTAATCTAGGCTTCAACAATGTGGAGCAGCAGATGGGACCTGGTCAGGGGGCTGTGCCACAAACTCTGCAGACCTGGTGTTGTGGGATGAGGAGGCTGCAGGAACAATGAGCCCCACTGCCCCCACCCTCCTGGATGCCTCCAGTCCATGTATCAAAATGCCTCCCTTCAGAATCCCATCTGCTCCCTGCTCCTTCAGTGTGAGGCGCCTCAAACAATAGATTGATTCTGGGACTAGACTGCAGAGCAGCGGGTCACACCTGGCTTTAATGGTTCTTGACAAGCAAAAGACACCATGAGTTCTTATAAGATCAACAAATGTAGATGTATAAAGATTAATTCTGTGATTTTTATGATGCTCATCTTCTTAAATATAGAAAAGAATACTTTATTCTTTGATAAGTTGTTCGTTGACTTCTCCATCCCAAACAGCTGTTCTGTTAATGTCGTCATGGTTGACTTATTTTAGTTTTTGGCTGTTTCTGTAAAAAAACGAACACATGTGGTGGTTAGTATCAGTTCACAAATTGTACTTAAACATTTTTTATTTAAGATCAAATGAAATGTTGATGTAAGATAAATATGTGATTATTATGGGATTTTTGTTTTGACTGGTCTTCAGGACTGTCATTTTTACACAACTGTTTCTTTGAGGCTTATTTTTCAGTACGTGTTTCTGTATGCCCTTTCATGAACTTGACAGTCAGGGAGTGACAGACGTGTTTTCTGAGCTTAGATTTGCACAAAATAATATTATAATATTGGACAGCAGCCTTTACACCCTTCAACATGTTTGCAGAAATTTTCTGCCCATCAGACATATAATTTGTTTTCTTCTCACAGCGCTGGAATGTCCATGAAATGAGTTCAGTGGAGTACGAGGCAGAAGGTTTGTTAGAGTTGAAACATTTTCACAGATTTCTTTAAGCGACAGTGGGTGTCAGCATTATTTTGCATTCTGTGTTCAGGTCAGATGCATATGTGGAACCCCGATGAGCCAAGCACACTCCAGGCATCCCAGATTTCTCTGTCGGGGAAATTAGAGGAGCAAATGCTTGAAGCGTGTGAGAAGTTGGGCATCGTGTGGGACGGATGTGCCAGTTACAGTGACCTACTGACACTCTCTGAATATTTGGACTTGGAGGTGTGACAGACCGTTTCAAAATAATTAAGCTAAAGGTTTTAAAATTGTTTGGCAGTTTACTTCTGAACACCTTTATGCAATTTTATTGCTTTTAGAAGTTGTGGGTGAATGCTTTTGTTTTCCTGCTTTTTACTTTTCTGTATATTTTTTGCAATTTAACTACTTCTGCACACTTTATGCTATTTTATATGTTCACCATTGAAATATGAAAATATTCAGGAGATTCATTTTGTGGCTTTTGTTTTTTTGTAACTTTTGTATAATTGTTTTGATATTTGATTTTATTTACGAATGCTTTCCCCAAAGGAATATATATTGATGTCACTTCAGTTTCTTTAAAACCTTTTCTGCTCTAAGCTGGCCTTTTGCTACAGGCAGCTAGTCTGTTGCAACTTTTAGCTTTTATTTAATTCTTCGTAACTCTTAGTTTTACACTAGTTTGTTGCTGGTAGTTGCTACCCTTTTGTTGCTTGTTTGCTTTATTTATTTTTCTTACTCTTCTTAGTTCTTACTCTTTTGCCTTTTGCTAACTTTGGCATTTAGCTAAGCTTTTAACTAGCATTTTGCTTCTTTTAGATTGTATTTTACTTCTTTTGCTTTTAGCTGTCTTTTTAATACTTGTACACATCCTTTTTAGTTTTTGCTTTTAGCCACCATTTTCCATGTTTTGCTTTTAGTTAACATTTTGCTACATTTAGCTTTAAGCAAGAGTTCTGTTTTAAGTCAGTTTCAGCTTGTTGAGCAGTCATTCACCTTTGACACTGCAGTTTTACCGAAAATGTAGTTTTTCTGGTTGTGTAGCTTCATTTCTTTAGAGCTCCGTGCAGCTGCACTTTTTAATCAATAATTTACTCCAATGCAGTAAAAAGGTCAAATTTACACACTGAAGGAATGTAAAAACATTCAAAAACCCTAATTTTTTTTTCAGCTGAATGGAGATGTCGTCCTCAGTCTCAGTGGTGATGGAGTGATGAACGTTCAGGAGTTTGTTTCCAGGATTTTAAACCACAACAAGCCACCAACACCATCTGCCTCAACCCCTTACAGGCAGCTTAAACGCCATCATTCCACTCAGGTACACCATCTGGTAAAGTTCCTTTGCTTTTAGAAATCAGGGGTTATTTAATGTCTTTTTATGATCATTTTAAAATGAGGACAAAACAGTAATTTCATGTTTCCAAGCTAGATTTCTGTAGATATTGTTCACCCAATATGAGCCTAAAGTATCGCTCATGTCGTAGCCATTTGATGAAGGAGGTCGCAGGATCTCATCTTTACCGAGCGCCTTCGGCATGCGTCTCTTCTCTATACTCGACGATGGATCGGGTTTCACTCCAACCGAATCCATCCTGGATGTTTGGATAGAAGAGGGAGTCGAAAACAGCGCTGAGATCCTGCGGGTATGGAACCAAAACTGTTGGGCATCCCTCTGAACAAACATGACTGTAATGAAAATGCAAAGATGATAAAAGGAGAGCAGTTCAGACTCTTTTGCAAAACGAGGAGGAATTATTAGGGGGAAAAAAAACATTATTATTGCATACTATCTATTTTCAGGCTTTGAATTTTGACCTGGATGGAAAACTGAGTCTCAGTGATCTCACCACAGCTCTTGAGAACGAGCTGCTCGTCACCAAGAACAGGATTCACCAAGCAGCACTGGCCAGTTTCAAAGCTGAGATCAGATATCTCCTGTAAGTATGAATCATGGATGTAAAGCAGCTCATTTAGATCCTAATACCATTTATTTGTAATCACTTGTTGGTTTGGTGCTATATACACTCACCTCCCACTTTATTAGGTACACCTTGCTAATACCAGGTTGGACCCCCCTTTGCCTTCAGAACTGCCTTAATCCTTCATGGCATAGATTCCATAAGGTACTGGAAATGTTCCTCAGAGTTTGGTCCATACTGACATGATAGCATCACGCAGATGCTGCAGATTTGTCTTCTGCACATCCATGATGTGAATCTCCTGTTCCACCACATCCCAAAGGTGCTCTACTGGATTGAGATCTGGTGACTGTGGAGGCCTTTTGAGTGCAGTGAGCTCATTGTCATGTTCAAGAAACCAGTCTGAGATGATTTGTGCTTTATGATACGGCACAGTATCCTGCTGGAAGTAACCATCAGAAGATGGGTACACTGTGGACATACAGGGACAGTAACAACAGTAAGCAACAATACTCTGGTAGGCTGTGGTGTTGACACGATGCTCAATTGGTACTAAGGGGCCCAAAGTGTGTCAAGACAATATCCCCCACACCATTACACCACCACCACCAGCAGCCTGAATCGTTGATACAAAGCAGGATGGATCCATGTTTTCATGTTGTTGATCCCAATCCTGACCCTACCATCCGAATGTCACAGCAGAAATCAAGACTCATCAGACCAGGCAACGTGTTTCCAATCTCCTATTGTCCAATTTTGGTGAGCCTGTGCTAATTGTAGCCTCAGTTTCCCAGTGTGGTCTTCTGCTGCTGTAGCCCATCTGCCTCAAGGTTCGACATGTTGTGTGATCAGAGATGCTCTTCTGCATACCTTGGTTGTAACGAGTGGTTATTTGAGTTACTATTGCCTATCCATCAGCTCGAACCAGTCTACAATTTTGCAAATTTAGCTATGGTTTTGCTACTTTTAGCTACAGTTTTGCTATTTATCGCTAATCTTTTGTTTTGTTATTTTGATTTATCATCTGTTTTGATCCTTTGAGCTTCAGGATGTGTTTAGCAATGTTTAGCTTCTGTTCTGCTTGTTTTTTCTTTACCAGCACAGTTTTAGCTTGTTTTTAAAATGTCAGCAGTCATTCAGCACCTAGCATTCACACTGTAGTGTGACAGAAAATAGCATTGATCTGGTTGTTGTTGTGCTTGTGGTGCTGTTCAGTCCTCCATCTGATTCTTTTGTCTTCTCAGAGAACGTGTTGACCAAGAAATCAGGGAGAAAGAAAAACTACAGTCTGATCTCGAACGAGCTGAGAAGCAGAAAACTCAGCTGGCCACTGAGGTGGACGAGCGTCACTCTGCCATTGAGCACATGAATAACCTCAATCTTCGGTAATTCAGCCCTTTGTTTTATTTTTGTGAGCATTTACATTTTCAGTTGACAAAAGAAATTAGTTTACGGAGAACATGTTTTCACCATGCATCACATTTTTGTGTCTGTTTGTAGCTCATATTCTGTTTATTAGGATTAGAGCTGTCATTTTTGTTACATATTACACAAGGTCTATATGGCAGAAGACCGTACTGTACATTATGTTATTTAAAAGGTTGGGCCAAGACAACTACAAAAGATGGCGGGTGATGTTCATTCCTTCAAAGAATACTAGGTCTTTAGTTTCCTGTGTGTTCTTGTAATGTATGTTTGCAGGAAACTGGAGCAGGACTACAAGGAGAAGCTAGTGGCCGTGCGATCGGAGCTGGTGAAGGAAATGGAGCAGATCCAGCAGCAGGCGGGTCTGCAGCGTGAGGAGCTGGGAGCGGCGCTTCAGAAGATCATGGAGGATGAAGCTTTGCTCAGAGACCACCTCTCTATCTCAGTCAAGGTACCAAACGATTCTTTCTTCAGGTTTGTTGTTGCCACAGTTTATGTGAATTTAGAAATCAACAGATACTACTGTAATCAGCTTTAGGTGCAGTATTTACTCTACATCCCAGTGTAGCATTTTATTTCAATTATTTATTTTTTTTCATGTGAGAGCTGATTCAGCGTTCACTCAGTTATTTCCCTTTTTTGTTTTAAATTATTTTTCCTGTACATTTTTTGCAATCCGACTATATTTGCTGGTAATCTGTTGAACATTTGGCTCATAGGCTCCTATGACTGGGATTTTGTAACTTTTTATGTACAATATACAGATATTATCCCCATAGAAATACATGTGGATGTTTTAAGCTGCTTCAAGGGCATTATCTTTACAATCTTCTTTAACATACTTGCTCTATTTTGTTTTTCATGTTAGCTTTTAGCTACTGCTCAGTTACTTTTAGCCTTTAGGTAGCGTTTTCCACTTAGCTATCCTTTAGTTATGTTTTTGCTTCTAATTAGCATTTTGATATTTGCTATAATTAGCTTTAAGCTACCCCTTTGCTAAGTTTAACTTGTGTATTTTTGGCTCTTATTGAGCTTTTTGCTACATTTAGTTTTTAATTAGCTATTGGCTTATTCCTGGGGACTGTTGGCATCAATCACACAGAAGAGATACTGCGTCAGACCTCGTGCTGAGTGAGTCTGGCATTGGTATGATTAAGTTGATAACTTCTGCTCCTTTTAGCTTCTTTTAACTGTGTTTCAGTTTCTTCAGGAAGTTTAAATCAGGGCTCAGATTGTGTTTTCAAATAAAATAGATGTTTTTCTAGTTTAATATTTTTCATTATAAACTTAAAATCAATGTTGTTCATTGTATCTCCATGCTCACCACAGTTTATTACATTATTTCTTTATCCCTAAAGAATAAAAGTGAACATGATGTCTTTTGTTGAATTGTGTTTGGTTTAAGGAGAACAGACGTCTTGAAGTGGACTTACTGGACTGCACTGAGAAACTAACCGAAGCACGAAGTCAAATAACCAAACTGGAGACAAATTTAGAAAATATCATGAAAGACAAGGTACTACAACAGTTTTTTAAAATAAGAGAGCTTCTGTGATGTTTCCATGTTTTCTTTTACTAAACTTAAATGTCTACAGGTATTTATTTTTGTTTATTGTGGATTTTTATTTTTCTGCTTTTGCAAACTTTTTTGTTTTAGTCAGTTATATATCAAAATGTTCAGCTCGTTCAGAAGATCAGTGAGGCAACTTGTGGTTTTTAATTTAGTATATTTCTCAGTGCTTGGGTGTTTTTGTACCGTTTTTAGCATTTTCTAGCATTTTGCAAATTTTAGTTTTTAACAGTCTTTCTCTACATTTGGGTTTTGCTAGCCCAATGCTGCTTCTAGCTTGCCTTTTGCTGCTGTTTGCTAGCATTTTGCTACTTTTATCTGGCGGCTTACTTCTTTCTGTACATGTATATTTTGTAATTTTTGTTTCTTAGTTTTAGCTTTATTGTTTCTATCTTGTCGACAAAACCAAACCGTTCTTTATGATGTGGTTTCTTCAGTTTGGAGACCTGGATCCTGGTTCTGCAGACTTCCTTCTTCAAGAAGAGAGAATTAAACAGCTTCGCAGCAGCTATGAGGCTCAGTGCCGGGTAACTGAAGCTAAACATCCAACAGCTTCCTCAGTTTGAACTCATTCTCTTCCTGTTTTTATAGCAGTCCATGATCCTAACAGGTGCAGTGAAAAGATTATTTACCTTCTGGGTTCGTTTTAATAGGAACTACAGGATCGCGTCGATGAGCTGCAGGCAGAGCTGCAGGGGTTTCACAATTTTGGACCCGCTCGTCAGCCCCATGACCAGCCTTTATCTGATGAGCTGGAGAGTAAGAGTCCAGGAACTGAGTCGGACCAAGGTAGATCTGATAAATACTGACCGCAAATTTTTCATCCAAGCTGCTCCAAAACTGGTCCAGGTGTTGTTTCTAACGGCACCTGATTCACAGGATTCAAAATCCTTCATTACCTTTCAAAACAAAGATGTTGGGCTGACTGTCTTCAAACCAATTAAACGGTTTATTTCAAATCCAGGCTCACCTGTACCATGTGTGTTTACAGGTATTGGTTCGGATGAGATGAAGCCTTTCAGCATGAGTCTGGAAGCTGAGATGATGTTGGAGCAGCTGAAGGAGCAGCATCTTTATGAAATGGAAGATTTGCGAAACCAGCTTGAAAGCAAGGTTTGTTAAGAAGAGTCCGATTTTCCACATTCCGTCCATCAGCTTTGGCTGAGGATAAAATCTGGAGCTTTTTATGGTTATAAAAAGAGAGATGCTTCCAAGTAGCTGAGTTCAGTTCTGTCTCCAGATAGTTATCGCCCATCACTGAAAGGCAATAATGTTTTTTCCTTTTACCAACAAATCTCATAAACCATTGGCCAATTTTTTTTAAACTGTTATTTCTCACCATAAGATGATCTTAGTCTAAAACTCTGGCATGAAAGGTGCGAGATATGCATGTTTTTTTTCTGGAGATAAAGTCCCATGTCTCTTCTGTGATCTGATATCTGACTGGTGGAGCTGATTGAAATGACTGCTGCAACACGTCTTTAACAGTAAAAGCTTAATTTTTTCTTTTAGATCAATGAATTTGAGAAGATAGTAGAAAAGCAGAGGGTGGCCCATGAAGACCAGAAAGCTGCCTTGATGCTCCTGCACCAGCAGGAGGTCCAGGTGTTGAAGGAGAGGATGGTTGGTGTTCAGTGCCAGCTTCAGCAGGTGGAGGCAGAGCAGATCTGTTTGGAACAGAACCAGATTGCTGAAAGAGAAGAACTCAAGAACCAGCAAGAAGAGGAAGTGGGGAATCTCAGACAACAGCTGCTGGAGGCCCACACTCACATTGCAGACCTGGAGGAGCAGCTGAACACTCTAGAAGACCAGCAAGCGGAGGCAGACAAACACTTTCTAAATAAGATGGAGGAGCTTAAGAACGAACATGCTGTGGAGGTTAGAAAACTAAAGGAGGAGCAGGTGGAGCTGAAGGAGAGGAACAGAAACGAACTGCAAGAATTAAAGACCAAGTTTGAGAAAAGATTATTAAGTGACTTTGAAAGAGAGAAGAAAGTATTTGAAGAAAGCCATGAAAACACACTAAAAGCCCAACTAGAGGAAGCAAAGCTGAAGTTTGAGGAGGAGAGAGATGAGATGGTGAAAAAAATGAGCGAGCAATGGCAGATGGACAGGGTTCAGATGAAGATGTTGGAGGAGGAGATACTGAGACGAGTCAGGGAGCAGGAGGAGAAGGAGAAACAGCTGAGGGAGCAGTGGGAGAGCGAGCGAGCTCAGCTTCAGGAATATCACCAGAAAGTCCTGCTGGACAGGATTGCTCTGGAAAGGCTGCAGTTCCAGGAGGCGTCTGAACAGATGGAACATAGGTTAAAGGAGGAGTCTGAACAGAGGGAGAACAGGTTAAAGAAGGAGTGTGAGAAGGAGAGAATGAATTATGAAGGAATGATCCAGGACATGCTGAATGAGGAGAGGGCCCGTCTGGAGGAGAACCACGGAGAAGCCCTGAAGGAGCTCATGGAGAAGCACACAGAGGAGAGGAACTCGCTTGGCGCCATGTTGACTGAGCTGCGACGTGACATCGCTCAGGAGAGGTGAGAAACATCTGAGTGGTTTTTTGCATCATGTTCAACAGAACCAATTGATTTTAAAATCTGCTTTATATACAGATTCTTGAGAGATGTGCACTCTCCCACTGTGTATCTTTGCCAAAACCCTAGGATATGAAATGAGAGTGTGCAGCTGATGAGCTGTGATTGGTGGAACCAAAGTTTGCTGGATGATGATTGGCTGTCACAGTTGGCATTTAGGCATTTTAAGGCCCGGCTCAGCCTGGCCACAGTTAACCTGGGCTTCTTCTATCCCAGCCCTCGTTGTGTTTGTTTTGAGCAGAGTAGTGCCTCAATGGGGGCGTGGAGCATCTTATCAAAAATGTGGAAATCTTTGTGTCTTTTTTTTTTGCGACACAACAATGGATGACATTGAGCTCATGGTTCTTCTCTATATATTTTCAAGGTCAGCTGAAATGGAGTGAGGGTTCAAACTGAGGCCAAGCCGGGCCTTACAAAGCAAAAGCACCAACTAAAAGTCAGCCTCTGACTCTGTTCTCTGTTTTAAGTTTCACTTTTTGTTTGTGCCAGATCACGGTGAGCAAAATGGAATGAGTTGTTCTTTGTGACAACCCCATCATGCCCTGAAAATGCATACAATAATCATGAAAATACATTTGTAACTTTTTGAGCAATTGTGGACACACAAACCAACACTACTGAAAACATAACCTCCTTGGGGGAAAACTATGGGGAAGTTGTTTACTTTTATTTTGCTGCAGCCAAAAATAAGAACATTATCGTTTTAACCCCCAGATAATTTTTCTCAAAATGGTCGATTGTTTAAACTTTTAAAATATTTTTTATTAAGAATAGAGTTGCACTGAGGTGATATGACCTAACGCTAATGTTTTTGGGCGTTATTGACATGCACAATATACTTTATATTGTGATATTTTGAAGTATCTTCTTAATCAAATCAATTTTTTTTTTTTAAAGCACCATTCATACAGAGGTCTGTAACACAGTCTGTAACACAAAACTTTAGGTCAGGTAAAATAAAAGAAACCAGAACCATATACAGATTTATTTACAACTCCAGTGTGTTTAGAATGTAAATAAAACTGCTGAACTGACCTTCTTTAACTAAAAGGCACAACAAATTTGTCCAGAAGTGTGTGAGGAAAAAAAAAACATCCAGTGAATTACATGCAGATGGATAAACTGTTGTTATGCTTGATTGTTGTGATATTAGTTTTTGGACATCAAACATTGAACGATGCTTGATGCAGATAGTAAACTTGGTAAATCTCCCTCTTTGATCATAAATAAAAGACAGAGGGTTGACAGACTTGTTGAATGATCATGTACAGGAAGGAAGTTGAGATCTGCTTCACCCAGAGAATCAGAGAGGTGGAAGATCGCTTCTCAAAAGACCAGGAGTCTGCTGCAAAACGTTTTCAAGCTGATGTCACAAAAATTGAAGAGGACTACCAAAATGAGCTGACGGCCCTGTCTGAAAGCCTCGTTGTGCAGAAGCTCCACTGGGAAGCGGAGCTGCAGAAGGCTGTAGAGGAACAGAGACAGGTCGTGGAGAGGTTGGAGCAGGACAGAGAGAGATTATGTCAAGAGTGGGAAACAGAACGACAGGAGCTGGAACACATTCACAATGAAGAAATGGAAGCACTGAAGATGGAGAACAAGCAGCTACAAACTGAAGTGGATGAAATGATGAGTGAGGCCCAGAGAAAAGAGATCGAGCTTAGCATGCAACTGAATGACCTCCATATTAGACTCCAAGAGAAACACAAGCTCCTTGATCAGTCTGAGAGCCAAGCATGTCGCATTCAGCTCCTGTTGGATCAAACTGTTGGGGATTGGAAAAAAGAGAAGGCGAAAGTTCTCACCAACTCTTCAGAACTGGATGCAAAATGCAACAAAACATTTTCAGTTCCTGAAAGGCAGGGTATCTGGAGGACCGGACCGGTAACTGAGCTTGCAGACCTGAAGATGAAAGTGGAAGAGCTGCAGATGCTTCTGAAACAAGCTACACTGGACTTTATGCTCAAGAAGGATGAGCTACAGAAACATTTGTCTATTTTTCAGAAGAGTTCAGGAGAGGATCCAGAGGCTGATAACAAGGCGCTGAGAAAAGATCTGAAAATCCAAATAAAGGAGCTCAAGATGGAACTGAAACAGTTTTTGGTCTTTGTAGAGAAAGTTGAGAGCAAAGAAGTGAAGAAATCAAATAACATAAACAAAAATAATAAAAACTGTCATTCTTCTTCTGGTGAAGAAACTTCCCAGGCTTCAGATGAACATGATGATGATGATGATGATGATGATGATG
>JAVKLF010000002.1:3801925-3831433 GCA_034783495.1 Millerichthys robustus
TGTGTGTGTGTGTGTGTGTGTGTGTGTGTGTGTGTGTGTGTGTGTGTGTGTGTGTGTGTGTGTGTGTGTGTGTATTTCAGACACTCAAACACGCCAACCTGGTAAATCTGATCGAGGTGTTTCGCCGTAAGCGGAAGCTTCACCTGGTGTTTGAATACTGCGACCACACAGTTCTGAACGAGCTGGACCGCCATCCCAGAGGGTGGGTTTGTCTCTGAAAACCTGCACACACCGACTCCAGGTGGTCTTATGGCCCACTGTCAGTGTTTCAGACCAAGATCATCTGAAGAGAAATGATGGCATTAGATCTGTTCTGTGTCAGCACACATGTTGGGATAATGCTCAGCTACTACCACACGAAGTTTTACCTCAATATCTATCAACTGGACTGGGTTAGAGATATTTTTGTGCTCTCAAAGATAGAGTAGCTGTAATGGCCGTCTTGGTTTGCATTAACTCGAAATGTTAAGCAATTAAGTTGTCTATCTAGAAGGGGTGTGCAAAATCATTTTGTGTGCAATTAATCATCAGGAAAGCTGTCACTAATTAATATTTGCCATTTTGCTATCACCCCAGCGGTTAGTGCCACATGATGATGAGTATTTTTGTGTGCAACGCATTTGCACCATCATGCGTGCTTGTGAGCCAGTGGTGGTTGGCAGCACGGAGCAGCGAGCGCTAACCCTACAAATTTATTTAATCACTTGAAACACCTTCACAAAAGCCAGAACATGTGGACTGAGGCCACAACTCCAGCTACAACAATCTTTCTTCCAGCAAATGGTGGAAACAAATCTACTTGAGAATCCACATTTTCAAAGCACTGGAAGGAGATAATGTGGCCTGTTGTGTTTCTAAAGATATGCCGCCACTCCACATTGTGAAAAAGATGGGTTTCAACTTACAGCTTACTTTTTCAAATCTGGTAAAATGAAGAAGACAATTTGACTGATGATTTGTTTTGTATAATTTTAGAACACAGGGTAACTGATTTAGAGTGAAATTGTAATTTATTACTTGTCATATTTATCATTATCGCTGAATCTCACAATGGATTTTTAAAACTTGTAACCCTATATTTTAGTCACATTGAAACATGAAACACAAAGAAACCAAAGAATTTCTCCAAAAAAATGATAGTTTTAATTTTTCTGGCAGCAACACGTCCCATAAATGTTTGGACAGGGGCAACAAAAGACTGGTCTCCTCGGTTCCTAGATGTTTACAGACTGTTGGTAAAAGAAGAGCAGATGTTTCCCAGAGGGAACAACGTTGTAAAGATGTGTGATGCCATCAAATTCAAAATGGTTACATTTCTTCTAACAATGGTAAAGTTTTGTAAACATTTCACGTGTTCCATGTTGTCTATACTGAGTAAAATCTGGGTTTTATGAGATTGCTAGTCATTTCATTCTGTTTTTATTACATTTAAGATGTCTAAACTTAGTCAGAATTGTGCTTCTTAATCCCAGCATCGCAGCTTCCTGCAGATTTAATGAGCACATTGCTCATCCCTGAGGAGGCTGGGCTGTTTCTTTGCACCTCCTGCAGGTTTGTAAGGAGCCTTCAGACTGTCAAGTCCTCTCCCTCCGGACCTGGCAGGCAGCAAAGCATTCAGAGGATACAAAAGAGAAGAAAACAACTAGAGAGAGGGTGGAGATTATAATTAATTGTCAGTCACAGAGTCACAGGGCTTGAATTAGCTATTTCCACAGCAACACTGATAAATGAGTGCCTCTGAGCCAACAAGGTCTCAGTGTTGAAGAACAGAGAAACAGCTATGCATCACTTTGATTGTAGTCTTCTTCAAAACTGTGAGACAATTTTCTCAGTTCTTTGGTTTTAAACCGATCAGATAGTGGGTGAGGAGGGAGGAATACTGTTTTGTAAAACTGAATTAAATTTAAAAAGGGTTGTTAGGAAAATTAGTTTGTTAGTGCCTTGTTTTAAATTTTCTTGAAATATTGGATTATTAGTTGGTTTAAGTGTTTGGTAAGTGTGAGTGTTTGTTTTCAAGTGGAGGTGAGGAAGTCTGTTAGCGTCTATTTTTCAGCATAGCTTTTGAAATGTTCACAGGGAGTTTGTGCCCCATTTAAAGCAAAAATGAATCAAATCTCTGAAACTAAACAGCTCAAACATTTTCCTTTTGCAATGTGACTGAATGGTGGAACATTTCTGCCAATTTTCTCTCAGACAGAAGTAATTAAACTAAATGTATAACGGGGGGGAGGCATATTTGAATAAACAGCAGCAAAGTAAGGACTTTGTCATTCAACACAAAACAACGCCGGAAGTAAAATAAACATCTGAATTATGTTTTTATTCATGAAATTGTCCCATTTGTTCACATGGAGAGGCGGGACCTAAAACATATACTGCGGTCAGCCTCTAGGGGGCGCTCATTCTCCAAAGTTTTAACTTCTTGCTTTCGGTCCTGTTTCTGTTACATCTGGGCAGATCATTGTGTTTTTATGTAGCTTTTCAAATGTTAGCCCTGAAAAAGGTTAAAATTGGCCAAACTGTAGCTAAATGCTACATTTAGAAACACTGTGGGTAAAAGCTAAAATTGGCTAAATAGTAGGCTAGCTAAAAGCTGGACTGAGCATAAGAAGCCAAAAACAGATCCAGTAGCTGAAGCAGGTGTCATAAAAAAATTAATGTTTTTAAAGGAACTGAAAGTTCTTAATGTTTAATAATGTTTAAAGGGTACAAAAAAAAGTTGAATTTTGGATATTTGAATAATATTAAAGTAGCACAATTATGCAGACCTGGTTTGCAACAAAAAAGTATGTAAGAAACTATAAACCAGAAAACCTTTGAATTAGAACACGAATACTAATTATTTTAATACTGGTTTTAATTCTGTGTAATTAATTATCTCACACTACTAAAAGGTGATAGCTGAAACTGTTTTTGTCTGCCTGCGTTCATCTGTCTGTCTAAAAGCAAAATATCTCACAAACCACTGAACAAGTGTTAATGAATTTCTCTCACTGTTCATCCACAACTGCTAAACATTTGGAGTCAATCCATTATAAGATGGCTAATCAACATTATCTGACTCAAAAAAGGCTACAACTCAGTTAGTTGTACAGATATTGAGTCAAAATCTGAGTTGGAAATAGTTGAGTCAGCTTCAGCACAACAAGGTTTGACCAAAAACGGTGACCCCAGACCAAACATACCAGGTGTTTTTGTTTTCAGCAGATTGGATTTGTTCAACAACTGATGGTCCAGTTTTCTCTCCTCAGAGTCCCGGAGCATCTTGTCAGAAGTATAACCTGGCAGACCGTTCAAGCTGTCAACTTCTGTCATAAACAAAACGTGAGTGTGTGCCACCTGCAGCTTGTTTTCAGATTCCTCTCCTCGCTCTCCCTGTTCCCTCTGTTTTATGGCTTCTTTTTATTTTTACAAGAATTCCAGCCCCCTGGCGGAGTACAGTTAATGTATTACTTAGACACAACAAACGTTACAAGGGCCCCTTTTGCACATTGGGTATCACAGAGTGTAGTCTTTTTTTTTGTAGCTCCTTTCCTCTCAGCACGTCAGATTTGTAGCTTCTTGTTGTGACGGTGAAACGTTTGATGCTTGTGTTTCTGCAGTGTATCCACAGAGACGTGAAGCCCGAGAACATCCTCATCACCAAACACCAAATCATCAAACTCTGTGACTTTGGCTTCGCCAGGATCCTCAGTGAGTTTCAGGAGCTTTTCAGCAGCTGCTCCTTTAAATCCCTGATCCTGGCTGCTTAGTGAAGCTCAATTCACCAATGCTCTATCCCTCAGTCTGAGTCGCTGGCCTGAAAGTTTCACCTTCAGGCCACACTTTCAGGAATTGTAGTCAAAATTAGATCATTTAGAATAGTTCTGGTTTATGTAGTAAATACTGCACCTTAGTAATAATAATTACCTGCCTCTGAAGGTGACAGAGCAATAATGTTTTTGCATGAGTCTGTTTGTTGTATTAGCAAAACAACTGATACGCATCTGGGAAAATTTTTAAATAAAATACAACTGATTAGCTTTTGAATTCGACCCAATTAAATATAGCTGCCAGAGCTACACAGCATTAGCTCATGCAAAAATGGTCTTTGTAGCTGAGATTTTGTCATTTACAAGGTTTGACCAAGATATCTGATGAAAAGAAATGAATTTAAGACCACTTTAAAGAACAGTAATGTTGAGGTCAGATCTCTTCTTTGAATTTAAAATAAGAAACATTTAAAGGTATCATCTGTTTTAGTATGTCAGTCTTGTGTAATACAGATACATGTTTTGTTTTGTCAACCATAAGCGGGCCCGGCTGATTACTACACTGACTATGTGGCGACTCGCTGGTATCGGGCACCCGAGCTGTTGGTGGGGGACACTCAGTACGGCCCTCCGGTTGATGTTTGGGCGATCGGATGTGTGTTTGCTGAGCTTCTCTCAGGACTTCCTCTGTGGCCCGGGAAGTCAGACATGGACCAGCTGTACCTGATCAGAAAAACTCTTGGTAGGATCGTTCTGCTGCTGGTACCAAAAGATTCACTGCCTTTACACTAGTTAAAAGTGGTAAAATGATGCCTAAAGATTTAAAAAAAAAAGCTAACTAAAAGCAGGAAAAATCTAACCACAAGTAGCAAAATGCTAGTTCAAAGATAAAAGTTGAAAAGTCAGAACTAAATGCTAAAAGTTGCACAATTCTAATTAAACGTAGGTAAATCAGAACCCAGGATTTACGGAGCCCATAAAGGGACGTAGGGGATTTTTTGTTTTGTTTTGTGTTCCCACACAAAATGTTTGTCACCTTGGAATACTTTTTGCACACCGTACATTTTGCATTCCCAACCAAAAAGTACGGTGCACTCATGACAAAACTGCCCACAAAACCAACCCATAAACACATTTATTGAACATAAATACTCAATGTTTCCCAATATTTTATCTAACTTACTTAAAAGATACAATATATATATTTGAAATAAGAATTAGGCTATATTGTTGACAAGTTTAGGTGGAGGAACACGTAGTTCAGACACACGTTTTGCCCCCTTGCTGAAAGAAAAGGGGAGAGAGGATGTGGTGGAACTGTAGCATCATAATAAAATCCATAAACTTCAAACACGAGTGAAGTTTCTGTTTCATTCTTGCTGCTGTCTGGTTCAGCAACTGTTCCACAATGTATTGCCTGACATCGCAATACTTTTTGCATTTCCATGCAAAAGTTTTGCAAAATAAAAAACAAAAAACCTCGTTCCCTCCGGGGCTATGTAAGAATTGACAAAACATGAGGTAAAAGTGGCAAAATGCTAGTTCATGGCTAAACATTAAAAAGCCTGAGCGAAATGTCGAAAGTAGAAAAATGTAATGATGTAAATGATATGAAAAATTCAATTTCAAAGAGAACAGTGGTTTTGGAGAAGCTTTGTCAGAAACTGAACAGAAGAAAAGACAAAGATGATTATTGTCTGAAAACTGACTCAGCTGTTTTTTTTGTCACATACATTTAGCAACACTGATTTTATTTCTTTTTTGCCTCTCCTTTAGGAGATCTGACCCCTCGACACCAGCAAGTCTTCAGCAACAACCAGTTTTTCTGTGGCGTTTCCATCCCAAAGCCACAGGAGATGGTCAGCCTCACATCTCGATGTGTTTTAACTCACAATGTTTCAACTTTTATTCAGAAACTGTCAAACTTGAGTTCTGCTGCCACCTGTTCAAACACCATCTTGTGTTGGATTTTGTAGGAACCTTTAGAGCAGAAATATCCAAACCTGTCACATCAAACTGTGAGTCTGATGAAGGTAAAGAAGCTGCTCCAACCTGACCGTAACTACATAAATTACTAACATGAAAATTAAAAGTCTGGCATTTCTTAAAGGAAGTGAAACAGGCCTGTTTTTACTGTAACTTCTGTCTTATCGATAAAAAAAATGAAGCTCCCAAAAAGACAAAAGTTGTTTTATTATTCGACAGTTTAATCAGTAGTAGTAGGTGTTTGCTGTGATGCTCCGCTGTAGTTTCTCCTGTGTGACCGCTTGTTTCTGCACATCCTGTAGAGCTGTCTGAGAATGGACCCGGCCGAGCGGCTGAGCTGCGAGCAGCTCCTCCAGCATCCGTACTTTGACAGCATGAGAGGACAGAGCGAGAGCCGGAACAACAACAGGAGGACGCATTTACCTCGCAGACACCTTCCCCCCGGGGTGAGCGCCATCATCTCCACACCGTCCATCAACAGCAGCGACGTATCACTCAGTCCTCCTAAAACCTGGACCATGTTCATCCTTAAAAACTGCTCCGAGATATTCATTTAAGCAAACATGTACAGCTCTGAAACTTTATTCTCACAGTGAGTTAACACACGACAGGAATATAATTTGTAATTGAAGCTAATTACCAGCTTAGTCCACAAAATACTCCTAAATACAGATGAAATATCAGGAGGTAAAACTCTAATTTGAATTATGTTTAAAAAAGTTAAAAAATGCTCTATTTCATATTTCATTAATAAGAAAATGTGTTAAAGCTAATAAATGTTCTTGTTTTTTTAAATTACATTTTAGTTTAAAATGTTTTAACAGAGGTATGTTTCTGTAACAACAGGCTGAAATTATTTATTAAAGTTCTGAAGATTCCTTGATTTTTATATCATGTTTATCACACTGAGCTCTGTCTTTCAATTTCATTTGCAAAGTAGCAATGTTTTCTTTTTAACAAATAAGGCAGCAGGAAAAAGTAAGATTTTATTTCAATAATCCCATATTTTTTGTAATTGCCTCCAGCCCCTTGTTGTGTATTCGTTGGGTTTGCAAAATATTTCCTGAACCGTTTGAATAATTTTAAGAACAGCATCATTAACAAATTGAAAGTGATGATTTCTAAAATATTTTTCACAAACGTCAGATTACTTAAAATGTGTTTACAAAATATATATTTATGAAGTTCAGTTGAGCTTTTCACCTAGGAATGTATGTTTTAATACAAAAGTATTTTGTCTTTAAAATCTTTTTGGTTTTTTGTCCTCTCTCCAGTATTTGCCACAGCTGACCGGCAGCAGCATCTTTCCAGCTCTGGACAATAAAAAGTACTATAACCTGCGGAAGTTCAACTACCACCTTCCCAACATCTGAACGTCTGGATCCAAATGGAACACAAAGCCTGCAGTTTCTGGCCAGCGCTGGATTTTTGTTTTCTTGTTTGTTCCTCAGGCCTTGTGCATGACTGTCCTTTACTGATGTTAAACTATGCACCATGTGGGGGTTTCTGTAGATTTCAGCAGCATTTCGAGCTGATTTAGGTATTTTTTTTTTTTTAAAGATGTGTCAAGACAAGGAGTGATGCTACTCTGCTTGTCACTGTGTAGACAAGAAGTGCCCAAAGTGGGGGAAAGGTCTGGGCACCCCTGTTGTAGACAGAAGGTAAAACTACATGTACTGCCTTGCCTGGTTTGCCAAATGTATTTTTATATGATGATGGTCTCTGTCAGAGTGACATAAATATGTAGCAAGTTTAATATTTTGGTAAGCTGCAAGTTAAACGACTCCTGAGCATTTCCAAATATATTTATTGACATGTGTTAAAACATTGGCTAACCTGCCTTAACTTACATTTCTCTGTTCTGTTGGTTGCTGGATCTTTGGTGCTAAGGATGTTTTCAACCTTCTGTTCGTCCTCAGATAATTTATGACGAATACCAAAGTAAACAGAAAAGAACTGAAATGACAACGAGGGGCTGTTCTGAGCGGCTGTTTGTAATCTGTGTTTGGTTGTGGTTAGCTCGAAGTTAATCCACACCTGGCAGTTAAATTATCTTAAATAAACTCAATTACCTAACTGGGTCACAGCAAGATTGTAAAGAAACTAAATGTTGCTGACTGACAGCACAATATAACATCCAAAGACCACAGAGGGTCTAAAAACAATCAGAACATTAAATCAGAGGAACTCACGCAAACATAATTCACTTTATCCCAACAAAATGGACATTTATATAGAGAAGGATTTGGATTGACAAAACTTTTAGCCTAATAACAACAACAATCTTTAAAATAGCTTAAGGATGGCTGTTAAACAGCCACCAGCTGAGTTGCCTGGTGAGCATCCTACAGCCTAGAACGGACCAGGTTCAGATATATTTAGCTTTATCTGAATGCAGTCACATCACTAAGAACCAGTTTGAATGACCGGTATGAAACAGCTCCTGAATGTCCCGAATATTTTTCCAAACTGCTTTCTCTGTAAAGACATTACTTCAGATTACTCTCTGAAAGACAAACTGTCAAAGATAAGTGTCAGAAGTGTGGAGCATTCTTGTCAGACTGCTTCTGTGAAGCTAGAGTGCAGAAGAAAAATAAGGAGAGCTCCACTCTGTTTGCACCACTCTTTCTTTAAAGCAAAGAAGAAGCAGTGAAATTCAGCTACAAGTACAATCTGCTACTTCAGCGTGTCTTCCCATCAGTTTGGATTTTGTACTTAGAAAATCAGTTTATGTCATGGATTTTGTAGAAGCAGGAAGGGTCAGGTGAACTGTTTATGTGTTATAATCAGTCAGTCCAGATCCAGATCTATATCCAGTCGTGGAAGAGCCTTCTGCAGTCTGTCGACAGTCACCTGCTTGTCTTTGACTCCGGGGAGATCGCTGAGAAACAGATACTCCAAGTTCCTGAAGTGGGAATAGATGCAGATAAAAAGTCATGATTTTAAAAAATAAATAAAATGAATTCTTTACAATGAACAATAAAAACTGACCTGAGTCTGTGCAGGGAAATTATCCCCTTATCGGTCACGTTTCCACATGAGACCACTTCCATCATGTAAAGGCTCTGCTGTAGAGACTCCACTGAGCTCAGCCTCTCCAGACAGGCGTCCTCAATGTAGATACACTTATTCAATTTGATCTCTTCCACATATTTCAAGCCATCTAAGAAAAAAAGCCTCATTGCTTATTACATTCAAAGACTTTACACTAAAACAAACATTTGAGTCAATTTGAGAGGAAAAATGAGGGCATTTCATTTTCACTATCTTGGTAACCCAGAAATACACTTTCAGATCAACAAATAAAAATGTAGACCGTTTAAACCAGGGCTGTGCGATACATTGTAGCAAGCCTGTGCAAATTCTCTGCTATCCAGGTCAACGCAACAGCAAACAGGCTTAAATCAGAGGCAGCCGGACTTTAGATCGGTTTTTTAATGAGATCTCAGGGCTCAGTGCAAGCTACCAAAATTGACAAAGACTCCTGGATAGTTGTCAAAACATTTTCAAAAGAAGAACATTGTAAGTTTTTCTAATACTGTGCAGCCTTAGTTAGAACTAAATTTATTCATAGATTTAATCCCTTTATATTCAGTTAGCTAACATGATACAGGTCCTGACTTGGGACCTGTCCAGGGTGTCCCCCCACCCCTCACACAGTGACAGCTGGATATGGGCACCAGTGACCCCCGGGATGCTGGAAGGACGAAGTGGGTTAACATAATGGATGGATGGATAACTAGATACAAAGTGTAATATGGGAACATGCAGCAGATAACTGGCAGCTCTTTGATTACAAAGTATTGTTCCTGATGCAAACTGGGCTCAAACCCTCATCTTTAGGATTATGCAACTGCTGAGCTAGTGAGGCCCCACTAATCTCAATGTACAGATATAATAAATATGAAGACAAAACATGAGCTAAAAGACTGAACATATTTTACCGACTCAAACAAAACATATAGAAGTTAAAATGCAAAGAAAAACCAGTTGTTGTTTTTTTCATTTTACTGTTGTATTTATGTTTTAACCATAGACTCACTGAGGGTGCTGTTTGTCAGTGTGTTTAGAAAAAATAAATCACAAATGCTTTGGACACAGGTTTTATGAAGCAATAGTAGAATATTATTACACTGGATCACTGACCCAGATAGTCGAAGCCCCGATACATGATGCAGGATTCAGTGGCATCAATTGCCTGGATCTTGTATCTGCCCAGAGGCCCAGTAGGCAGTCCATTGTAGTCATGGTGCCACCGTTCAAAACCTTCAAACCTGACTTTGGCACCACATCTCAGCAGCCACTCTGCTGCAGCTCGGTCTGGACCAACAGCTTTGATTCTCTCAGGATCCACCCTGAGAAAAAAACAAACACAATGAAAAAACAAGTTATGACAAAGTATGAGAGGCTGTGGAGAACTGAGCTTCTCACCCCACCTCCATGGGAGAGTCCAGCTACCCTGTGGCAAACCTTATTTTGACTACCAGTATCCACAATCTTGTTCTTTTAGTCACTACCCAGAGTTCTTGAACATTGGTGAGGGTAGGAATGTAGACCGACCAATAAACAGAGAGCTTCATCTTACAGCTCAGCCCCCTCTTCACCAAATAAACCCCTCTGCCCCATTTTTCCTTTACTCATAAACAAAACCCAGAGGTACTTGAATTCCTCCACTTGAGGCAGAACATCACTCACAACCCAGAGAGAACAGTCCACCCTTTCTTACTGAAAACCATGACTTCAGATTTGAAAGTGCTGAAATGCTAGAATCAAAATGTAATTTAAGAAAAAACATCATAAGAAACCAACAAACTGCATCAAAACTTCACTTTGCCACAATCTCTCATCCTCAGCAGCACACTGACAGCAGTGGTCCTTTTTAACAGAAAAACCCTCCAGCAGAACCAGAACCAGAATCAGGATGGGCAGCCATCTGCCTCGCTCGTTGGGTTTGAGATGACAGAAACAAAAAATAAATAAAAGCTCTGCCTCACATTCTACTTTTAGTAACTCTAGGAACCACAAGTAATCCTGCAGTCTGATAGCAAATTGCTCTGTTAGGAAAACATAAAGCAATGTTTAATATAAGCTGAAGTTCAGTGACAAAAAAATCATAAACATTTTATTTCATGAATATGTAACTAATGTGAATCTGACTTGTTGAAAACAGCATTGAGCCAACCCCAGAAGTGTCTGCGGCTCTCCCTCTTCCTCTGTCTCAGCAGGAGCTGCACTTTCCGCGACAACAAACTCATCTCTCTCTGAGGAAAAAGAAACATGTTAATAATGAAGCCTGCACTCTGAATGCAGATCATTGAAAAAGAGTATAAATCCCAGCATTTTACCTGCCCGTCACCTGTCCTCCAACGGAACACTACTGTTTATGTTTTGGACGCCTCCATCTTTGTGCCCTTTGACCTCACCATGTGACCAAAACGTGCCTTACCATTGGTTGAACGTATTTACGTCACAGCCCAAGCGGCGCAGCGACAGGATGAACAGTTCGAGCTGTGGTAACAACAGAGGAAAGAAGAAGACGCGAGGCTCAGAAAGTTGGTGTGATGTGTGGACCATGAAGAAACATATGTGAGCTGATTTTACTCGCCGTGAAAATGAATCGAATACTGAGCAGCAGGACGGCTTTAAAGGCTGTTTGTTCAGGCCAACCCAAGCTGCTGAAGGGCGGTGCTGCCAGACACCTCCACAGGTGAGTCGGGTGCTGTGTTACTGACAGAAGAAAGGTTCAGTCATGAGTTTAAAGAAAGAAAAAAAAACAGACCAACAACAGGCAGATGCATGAATCAGTACCACAGGTCCTGCAGTCTTGAAAAGTCTGGGATTTAAATGTATGTGTATGGAAGAATAAAACATGAATGTATTCTGTTACCTGGTGTATGTTATGGAGGACCGATCCTGTCATAAGTTCTAATACATGTAGAAATCATAAACTGACTTGATAAAATAATTACTGTGGCAAAAATGCATACAAAAATAAAAACAAGAGTTTAACCAACTTCTTTGGTTATATGGTGTGATTATATATTAATATTTATCATTTTCCATCAGTATAATTTTAACTTTTCTTTAACCACATCCACTTCACATCCACTTCCTCTCTGTTGATGGAAATGGGTTTGAGCTAACCCTGTTTCTCCTGAAATCTACAATCATCTCATTTTTTGTTTTGTTCACGTTCAAGATAAGATGATTGTCTCTACACTATGACACAAAGAAGTCCACCAGCTCCCTGTACTCAGCTTCTTGTCCATCTCTGATACACCCGACAACTGCAGCGTCAGCTGAGTATTTCTGTAGATGACAGGAGTCTGACTTGTGCTGCAAGTCTGAAGTGTACAGAGTGAAAAGGAATGGTGAGAGTACAGTCCCCTGTGGTGCTCCTGTGTTGCTGACCACATGGTTGGACACACAGTCCTTCAGTTTTACAAACCTTGGTCTGTTTGTCAGGTAGTCTTTGATCCAGGGGACTGTTGAGGCCTCCACCTGAGTCTTCTGGAGTTTCTGACAAAGCAGATCCGACTGGATCTCACTTGTTTATTTTCACCAGGTAAACCAATATAACAACACAAAATTTAGACATAAACATTTCTGACATTCAAAAAAACAAAAACAAATCAGTGACCAATATAGCCACCTTTCTTTACAATGACACTCAAAAGCCTTCCATCCATAGATTCTGTCAGTTGCTTGATCTGTTTCCGATCAACATTGCGTGCAGCAGCCACCACAGCCTCCCAGACACTGTTCTCCCTCCCTGTAGATCTCACATTTTATGAGGGACCACAGGTTCTCTATGGGGTTCAGATCAGGTGAACAAGGGGGCCATGTCATTATTTTTTCTTCTTTTAGACATTTACTGGCCAGCCACGCTGTGGAGTATTTGGATGCATGTGATGGAGCGTTGTCCTGCATGAAAATCCTGCTTGTCTTGAACAATACCGACTTCTTCCTGGAAAATTTGTCAGAACATTGAGTACCTATCTTTTTAATAAACTACAGAGAACCTGTGTTTATTACTCTGTTTAATGTGATATGCACACTGATCATCCCTGTTCACATTAACACGATTTACAAAGTGTATTTGTGTTTGCACATTGTGTGTGACGTGGTGGTATATTACATTTACATTAAAAGAGTTTTCCTAAACCAGAGTCCCAGTCTGCTTCGGGTAAACTCTGAAATATAATGATGTGTAGTTATTGATTAACAAAAACCTAATCTGCTGTATGAAATGAGTCCAAACAGATCAGAACCAAGGGTCATTAAAGATTAGCTGACAGATGTTCCTCTATAATTACCACTGGATCTATTTGTTTCACTTCATGCCAGCTCAGGAACAACAGTAAACCCTGGTCCAGAACCCTTCTCATGTTACTGCCACTGGTTAACTAGATGTTTCAGGAGTTAATAAATGTTGATGTTGATAGTTCTGTTCACTCATCAGGGCAGAAAATGTAAAAGTTTGCTCAGTATTGAACTTTGTGTTGTTTAAACTCTTTGCTAATTCAGTGTTATATTCAGTCAGGTGAGATGTGAACGATTTGGAAGGAGTTTAAGACTCGTCAGTGACACATTTAATAAATCTGAAACCCTTGCAGTTTCATTGACTGTTCACTGGAGTCCTTTTTTCAAAGGTCTCTTGCTCATCTCATCAAGACATGTCCACTTAGACATTTTAAACCAGTTGTTTTGCAGCAGCCATATTGTATTGTTGTTCTATTGTTGAAAGTGCTGAAATGCTAGAATCAAACCAACAAACTGGGTATTGTTGTTGTATTGTTGCCATGTTCTATTTGAAGTGTTTTCTGTTTTTCAGCTCGTATGATGTTGCCATAGTAGGTGCTGGTATTGTGGGACTGGCGGCAGCCAGAGAGCTCATTCTGCGGCATCCTTCGCTGAGCTTCGTCTTGCTGGAGAAGGAAAAAGAACTTGGTGAGTCCAGCTTTGAAGTAAGGATAAGGCCAGCTGAATGTTTTGGGTTTCATAGTGATTAAACCGAGTTACACAGTAAGGGCCACAAGTGTTTTAAAGAGTTGTATTCATTCACCAACTTATTGAAAATAAATTTAAACAACCACAGGGAAGTACAGATGTGGAAAAAAATGTTTTTTGTTGATGAAAACAAAAAACCCACAAAAGTCATGAAATTTTTCATTAAAGTCAAGTAATTTACCTGTTTGCCTTCAATTAAATTACTAGTTTGTCCCTAACAGCTGCAGTCCAGCAAGAAGCCATCTTTTAGATTAAATGTAATGGCCATTTTAAAGTAAATAGGTAGTGGATGTAGTATCAGTGCTGACTTTCTGAGATTTTGTTTTGTCAAATATCTACTGGTTCATAAGCTTTTTCTTAACACACACTCCGACACAGGTAATTAATTACATGATCACCTGCCTTTCACAACCGCAGGAAACAAGAAAGCATAGTAGCATTAATATTTCACACAGATAGGTTGCTTTTTTATCATTTTTTTTCTTCTTGTATCTGAGCAGCTACACACCAGAGTGGTCACAACAGTGGAGTGGTCCACAGTGGGATCTACTACACTCCAGGTTCACTAAAGGCTCGACTGTGTGTTCGAGGAGCAACATTAGCTTATGAGTACTGCGAGAAGAAAGGAATCCCTTATAATAGATGTGGGAAGGTCTGCTTCAGTATTTTAACCAGATCACATTTGTTTTATTGTCTGTTTCCTTCAGATGATGTTAGCAGGTGGTCTGCTGACAGACACCTGCCTAACAAAATGTTTGATCAACATTTGAGACTTAAAAGTAAATTTTTTCCATTTTTGTTTCATCATAACGTCATAAGTCTTGTTAGAGTCATCATACTTTTTTGTCTTTGTCTGGTGTCCTTGTCGCTTTGTGTATTTATTGTCTTTTTATCTCTCCTATGTCATTTTTGACTTTGTATGTCTCCTTGTGTGTCCCTTTTTGTCTCTCTCTGCCTCCTTTTTGGGGTTTTATGCATCCTTGTATGTCTTTTTAGTCTCAAACATTAGTCTCTATGTCTTGTCATGTGTCCTTTTAGTTATTTGTTTTTTTTATGCATCCTATTTGTCTTGTGTCTTTTAAGCTTCCTTTAATCATCATTTTTTAGGATCTTTTTACACTCATTTAGTTTTTTTTAAGCTTCTGCTTCTTCATCTGCCCCTCTTTGTGGCTTTTTTTCCTTCAAAGATTTCAACAACATTAAAATTTCAGCAATTATTCAACCCCCTTTCACCTTATTTAGCTAATTTCATCAAAGAAAAACTCATCTATTTGATATCTGTTGAACCCGCTGCTCATTATATGTTTTTACTGGCAGCTAATTGTCGCTGTGGAACAGGAAGAGATCCCTAGACTGAAAGCTCTGTACGACCGCGGCATGAAGAACAACGTGCGTGACCTTAGCATTGTTGATGCCAAGGGGATCAGAGAGCGAGAGCCCTACTGCAGGGTAAAATATATACATATAATTAATATATATGTACACATAGTATATACACTCCTGTGTGTGTGTGTGTGTGTGTGTGTGTGTTCTTGTATTTATTACCTTTTTTGGACCGTTTCTGGTATACACTCCTGCCTTGTCAGGACCAGTAGTCCTTATGGGGACCAAAGACCTGTCCTAATACGGTGGAACTCCAGTTTTGGGTTGTGGGGTTTGGTTTCGGACTAAGCTGTGAATTGAGTTTAGTCTAAGATTGGGGTCAGGTATGTACTGGGGTGGTTAGGTTTAGGGTCAGGGGTCAGGGTTAAGCTGTCAGGAGAGGATAATAAAATGTTATATGTCCAGGGGATTATGGCCTTGGATTCGCCCTACACTGGGATTGTAGATTGGAGGACGGTGGCTCTCAGGTACGGCTCAGACTTTGAGGAGGCAGGCGGCACTGTGGTAACTGAATATGAAGTCAGTGATATTTCCACAGTCAAAGAGGGCCCAGCCGGGAGCGGTGAAGGTACAAACAATCTGCTTTCAAAAATTTCAACACAAATGATTCAAATGTCTGTACATTGTTGTTTTAATGTTCACTTATATATTCTGTTGTCTCAATTATTCTGTTTTAGGGATGAAATATCCAATTTCAATCAGAAATGAAAAGGTAAGATTTTAAGCATTTTAAATTTCAAACTCATCTGATGTTTCTTTCCGTGGCAATGCTGAGTCACACTATTGTTTTACTATTAAAATGGTAAATTGCCTGAACTTGTGTAGCGATTCATCAAGTCCCTACAGACTCCAAAGCACTTTATTTTTTATTTATTTTTTTCAAAGCGCTTTACACAGCATTCAGTCACTCACCCATTCATGCACACATTCACACACTGATGGTGGTAAACTACACTGTAGTCACAGCTGCCCTGGGGCAGACTGACAGAGGCGAGGCTGCCATGCACCGGCGCCATCTGACCACCACCAGCAGGCAAGGTGGGTGAAGTATCCTGTCCGTGGGCACAACGACTGAGAGAGAATGAGTGGGGGATCGAACTGGCAACCCAACGGTTACAGGACGACTCCCTCAAACTACTCTGCCACAGCTGCCCAGATTGATTATTTAATAAGTTTTTTTTTTAAAGTTTTCTCAAAAATGTTAAGTTTCTTCTGCAGGTGGTTTGAACTCCAACATGCTTTCAGCTGTTGAAGTCTCAAAATGAGGGTTGTACAATGCTTCACAACTTTGTCAGCTTCACAATATCCTTGAGGGTGGCACAGTGGCTCAGTTGGTAGAGTTGTTGTCTTCCAGCGAAAAGGTTGCTGGATCAAATCCTGGTCTGGGACCTTTCTGGGTAGAGTTTGCATATTTTGTCCTTTCATGTGTGATTCTCTTTCATAGCATTTGTTTCGTGTCTCACATTGGGAACACCCTCAGCATGATCTCATCAGCTCCTATTACATTACACCAGCCGGGATTGGCTGGAAATAAGCATGTTAGTGTCAACGAGGGCAGTGTCCCTCCCCTATATATAGGGATGTTACTACATTGACACTTTATTCAAGTTACTGTCTCTCTCTCAGAGCCTAGCTTAACTGTCCACAGACACATGCGCAAGCTCAGTTACTGGGCGCTTCTCTCTGGGTCAGCACAGCACCACAGAGTAGCTGTTCATCTGTAGCAATACAGCTGAGGACGTAGAAATTATGAATTATATATAGAATTCTATATACTGTATACTATATATCCATCCATTCATTATCTCCCGCTTAATCCGAGTCGGGTCGCGGGGGCAGTAGCTTGAGCAGGAAGGCCCAGACTTCTCTTTCTCCAGCCACCTCTTCCAGCTCTTCTGGGAGGATTCCAAGGCGTTCCCAGGCCATAGTCTCTCCAGCGTGTCCTGGGTCTTCCCTGGGGTCTCCTCCCAGTCGGACATGCCTGGAGCACCTCCCTAGGGAGGCGTCCAGGAGGCATCCTTAACAGATGCCCGAACCACCTCAACTGGCTCCTCTCCATGTGGAGGAGAAGCAGCTCTACTCTGAGTCTCTTCCGGATAGCTGAACCTCTCACCCTATCTCCAAAATCAGGAGCCATGTCTGTGACTGTTTTTTGCAAATGCTATCCAGCAAAAGTGGTAGCCAGTGTTGATAACACTAGCAACTTGCTTCACCACCTTAACCGAAAAAATGTTTTTCGGTTAATATTAATGTCTTAATATTGGAAAAACAACAAAGTACAGTTAAATACCGTAAAACCAATATTATTTGAAAAAAAAAAAAAACTGATATGCCCGATGACCCTCAAAGGGAAGAAGCGGGTTAAGATAATGAATGGATGAATTAAAACTGAAATGAAAACTTTGCAATACCACCCAGCCCTATTACAAAGACACTATCAGTGATTTAAGGTAACCACAAAGGGAATCACTGAACTGAGGTAATTTGCCATGTTATGAAAACAATACATGGGAGATATTTGTCAAACATTTAAAGTGTAATCCACATCTGCTCCATGTTGACCCATCCAAGTTCTGCTCCTTAATAACTTAACAGAATTCTGCTTGTCATTAACACAGCAGAGGATGACTTTATATTCTTCCTTATAGAAAAAGTGAACTGGTTTATGTATTAACTGCTAATAACATAAAAATGACATTAAATTGCATTTTAAAAGCAATCAATCTGATGGGCTGATTTCTGTGGAAACCCTCATCCAGAAATGATTCAGGATGTAGAGGTTTTAATAATTCTTCAGTATGTAGCCATATAACGATGGAAAGACTTTTAGTGTTAATTGAAATATTTTCTAATCACATTTTCTCAGCGAGACCATGAAGCACATCCGGTTCCATGTGTGTCTACCAGAAGCCTCCTTAAGCGCTCAGTTTTCCTATTGCAGACAGTTCTAGTGTTTGAAATGTATTTTCATTTTTTAAACAGGGTAATGAAGTGCGGTGCAGTTATGTCCTGACCTGTGGAGGCTTGTATTCAGACAGGCTGTCACAGATATCTGGATGCAGTCCGGAGCCAAGGATTGTCCCTTTCAGAGGAGATTATCTGGTCCTGAAACCAGAGAAACGTTATCTTGTCAGAGGAAACATCTACCCTGTGAGTCTGCTGAAAGCTGCGTTTATTCTGAACATAAATCTCAGATTTTCCTGCTGAAAGTCACATTCTCGATCCAAATATCAACTCTGTAACTTAAGTAACTTATTAAAAACTCAACTAAAATAAACATTCTTCCTCATATGCTCGACCCAATCAAAATCATTCCTATGTTTACTCACAAGTGGATCCAAAAATTAAAGAGTTGGTTCAGTTCCTTTATCTGGAGAAAACGGGAATTTCAGGAAAAATGTTGCATTACAACTTCCAAGAAATATGATGAGATTAGATATTCCAGACCCAATTCAGTGCTCTTCTATTATATGCCCAAAAGTGAGTATGTGGAAATTAATCTACAGATGAATTTAGAAGCTTCTTTATGTTACTGCCCTCTTAAAAGTTGGCTTTTTCTAAAACAAACAAAAACAGTAATTAAATGCTGTAACAATTTAATCACTGTTGATACGGTAAAAGCATTGAGAATATCTCAATATATTGTAGCGAGAACAAGGTAAACATCCCATTTGACCGCCTTTTACATAACCCCGACTTTCTTACGGGCGTGCTTGATGCAGGTTTTGGGTAATGGGTGACCAAGGCTATTTCCTCTTTTGGCTCTTTTTTAAATGGGGGATTTCCGTGCCATTTATTCAAGTTGTAATAGTCTTTGAAATAGGGAAAAATAATATAGTTTTAAAAATAATAACAACTGAGTTCTGTTTTTGTGGATTTTCTACATTTCTCTTAAAATTTTCCATATTTTTAGAAACAGAATCTATCGTCAGATGTATTTTGATGATTTCTTTGAAACCTTTTTTAGGTTCCTGATGCCCGTTTCCCGTTCCTTGGCGTTCACTTCACCCCGAGGATGGATGGAGGAGTTTGGCTCGGTCCCAATGCAGTTCTAGCCTTCAAAAGAGAAGGATATAAAGCTTTTGACTTCAATGCCCACGATTTTGCAGATGCACTCTCCTTCAGGTTCGACTTTTACAAATACATTCTTTTTGAGTTTTTTCTTGTTTTATGGCATCAGATTTAAACTTTGTCTTTTCACTCTGCAGGGGTCTTCAGAAGCTGGTATTGAGAAATCTAACTTATGGCATTGGAGAAATGTATAGAGGCGTTTTCATTGGTGCACAGATTAAAACTCTGCAGAAGTATATCCCAGAGCTCTCCCTAAATGATGTCCTGAGGTATAGAAATAATGCACCAATAAATACTGATACCATCAGGTGCTCTAATTCATTAAAACTGTCACCATCTGACCTGTTGTGAACCTGCTCGTTTCCTGTTCAGGGGTCCTGCAGGTGTTCGAGCTCAAGCTCTCGATCGTGACGGAAACCTTGTGGATGACTTTGTGTTCGACGGTGGAGTCGGAGACGTGGGCAGTCGGGTTCTCCATGTTCGTAACGCTCCCTCGCCTGCAGCCACCTCCTCCCTTGCCATCGCTGAAATGATTGCAGACGAGGTGGAGAGCCGATTTGACCTGTAAAACAAGCAGGAACCACAAATATCCAGTTTGATGTCACCAAATGAAACTGTATTCAGCTTTCAGCGTCTCAGAGACATTTTAATACGACAGGCCTTTATTTATGTAAGGAATGTATCTTTTATGACTATTGTCCCTGAAGTGCCATATCAGGTTTGTAAAAACCATCTACTGCCTAATTACTGTAAAAATAAGCCTGTTTTACACTACCACTGTCTAAAAATAAAGAGCACAACGAGTTAGTAACAGCAAACAGATTTGTACAATAATTAACAGACAAATCTGAAATAACTTAGAACGGACAAAAACCTGGATGGTTCATTCTGTTTTTAACACAAGTCTGTCTTTGTTTTGAATAGCGATATTTACTTGAATAATTCAAATTAAAAAAATGAAAATAACATGCATTAAAAAAGATGGAATCCTTCATTTATTATTTTGTTTCTGCAATCTCTGTACTTCTCTGTACCTTTTTAAAATGTAGCTTCTCTCCTCCTGAACAAACTGCTCAAGTTGTCCCAAGTCCCAGAATGTTATTTCTTTTTGTACATTTTTCCATAGCTGTTCTACAGGGTTGAGAGCTTATAGAGGGCCATCTAAAAACAGCCCGTTCTTTAATCAGACTTTTTAAATGTTTTTAGTCGCATGTTTTTGTTCATTGTCTTTTTGAAGGAACTGCTGCACCTGAGGCAAAACCAGGTAATATGTTATGATTAGTAGATATTAGATTTTTAGTCTCGACCAATTTTTGATTCCCACAAATTCTTAACCCTTGGGAAAAGAACTTCCCTATCATAATTTTCCAGATTTCAACATTTAATAATGAGCTGCAGACTCACAATCACTTTAAAATCTTACATTTAAGAAGAATTACAAGAAAGTGAAAAGGAAAAAAATATCCAGTGTAAAAAATACAAACTTTAAATTATCTCTGAAGTGACAAATATACCTTCTATATGAAATGGCTCAGGTAAAATCAAATTACGGTAGTCCAATTGATTATAAAATATCTGGTAAGTATTACAACATAACATACCCCTTGACAAGATTATTGTATTTATTAAAAGGACTTTATTTACAGAGATAAGCTTCAATTATAAGGGTCATGTGCTCTGTTAGTATAGAAATAGACTGCCATCTAGTGTGGTATGCAAAAAGAAAATCCTTTTTCACTTTAAGGTATCCAGGTAAATTGAATAAACTTAGAAATTATTCAGCTTTATTTGCTGCCGTATTTATTTACCTGCATATTTCTATTCAAAGATCTCTGTTACAAGACAAACACTCCTAAACCAACCATTTTATTCACTAAACTCTGTATGAATTTGACTTACCAAACTCAGTTTAAAAGTTAAGCAACATGTACGTTTAAAAAAGTTGCACATAATCATTTGAAGCAGCAATAGTTAAAGCTTTACTATACACAAAAGAAGATCAAATATTTTATGTGAATGGAGTAACTAATGTTAAAAGTAAATCCACTCAGCCTCAGCCTGTTTTTCTTTCACAGATCATAATTAGTCTGATCTTAAATCCTTTTAATTCAGGCAGACTTTTAATATTTACCTATTTTAGTTTAGTTTTTTTGTTGTTTTGTTTTTTAACTTTTGCATTGTGAAGCCCTTGTGCAGCTTTTGGCTGTTAGGTCTTTCGAAATAAATGTTGATTGTTTCCGTTTTCTACACTTAAATTCATGAAAAAGAAGGGTTAAAAAACAAGCGTATGAAAAGTATAAAGATAAGTCAAAGTTATCTTTTAAATTGTTGACAGGATAATTATTTTACGTCACTCAGTACCTCAGAAGCAGCTCTCAGGGTCAGGAGGGTTGATGACCCCTGGTGTAAAGGAGTTCACAGGATAGAGCAATTTTTGATACGGACAGACAAAAGTTTATGGAACATGATTAAGAGAATGGGTTGACATGATATGAATGGAATGAAACATTTCATTCAAGTAACCTGGTCACAGTATTTTCAAGAATACTTTAATATTACTTTAATTCAAGTAATTAAGTAATATTTTTTAGGGCTTGATATTACAATTGTAGTCACAAACCATGGGTCAGAACAGAGTACACAATCTAACAGTTCTGTCAATTGAAAAAAAAAGTGCTTCAGCATCTGAGTTACAACGAAGTGTTCAACAGACCTTTAATTCTCAAAAACAAAAGTCATTCTTTGATGCTTCTACCCACCAAGTAATAGGCAATAATAACAATGTTATTTAGAAATGGTGTTTGGGCCCTTAACGAAAATGAACTATTTGTAAAGTACTGCACTGTACTTATACTTAGATTTTGTTTTTATTAATTCTGTAATTATGCTTCCTGTGTTTGTTATTGTACAAAAATAAAAATCTAATGGTTGCTTAAAATTTTTGACAAAGTACAGTATGTCTGTTAAATCTGTCCAAAAGATTAAAAAGCAACTTTTTTGTTGTAAACTGTTTGATAAATTGTGTGCTAAGTTTGTTTATATCCTGTGCATCTCTTGGAGGCTAAGCCCACCTTGTCCTTAAAACCTAGTCATGCCCCTGGTATAGTCTACTTCGTCCCTTCTTGTAGACAGCATCATTACTGAGTCTCCAGTGCAGTCTGTAGTCAAGATGAATATCAAGGCATTTATGTTCCTCAACCTCAATTTATGTACTTCTTCTCCCATGATGGAATGGGTTTGAGCTAACCTACCTACTCAGGTGGACTAACAGGAGTCTCCAGGACCTTCATGATGTGGGATGTTAGGGCAACAGGTCTATAGTCATTAATGATGGATGAGTTTTCTTTGGTACATGAACCACAGATGTTTTCAACAACAGTGGAACCTTCTCTTGGGTCAAGCTGAGGTTGAAGAGGTGCTGCAGAATCCCACAGAGCTGCTCAGCACAGGTCTTTAGGACCAACTGGACCTGCAGCCTTGTTCAGTCTCTCCAGCTGCCTCTTCACCTGACTTCTAGATATAGATATGTGGGAGGAGGAGGCAAAGGAGAAATATGTATATGTTACTTAACCAAACCATAATCCATATACAGTATTCCAAAGCCAATATTTTTATTACTGTACCTTGATTTTGTAGCTGGCACTGTGCTGGTTTGTATTGGCCGCTTACAGATGTTAGTTTGTTTTACCTCCAGCTAACACTCTGCCGTAACTGTGATGTTGGCAGAAAACGAACCTATTGAGTCATTTTAAAATTTTGTTTTTTTTTTAAGTTTGTTCTTGGTGTTCTCTGACCCTAACAGGGGTCCCAACAACAACTTTGGGCAACACCGATCTAACCCATCCGATCAGATCTGCAGTTTGTCCACTAGAAGGCAGAATCACGGCAACAAAAGCCGTTTATGAGCCTCATTGTGTACAACAACATATTTAAATTAAATTGTTACTACAGCCAGATGGTTTCTTTCATTACGACATGGAAATAAAGTGGTGATTATTATTATTTTTGTTGTTTTAGTAATGCCGCCTTCTTGTTTATTAACTTGTTTTAATGTAGCCTATTCAAGACCTTTATAGGACCTTTGACATTTTAGTACTTTACACATAATTCTGCCTCGTTGGTGTTGAGAAGCTATACATAACGTGAGACAGTGTGTGTTTGTGTGTGTGTGTGTGTGTGTTCAGTATGTAGAATTACGCAGCGTGCGTGCCTGCCTGGACCCGCAGCGCAGAGAGCAGGGGAGGTTGGAACATCTTCGACTTTTCAAGCCAAAAACACTTCGACTGCTCCTCTGCCCACCGACATGCCTTGGACCGACCGCTGTTTTTTGGAGGATAAAGTTTGGATATAGGATCTAGTAGCTGTGAGGAAGATGACTGAAGTGAGCAACAAAGGAAAATTTGTGCCTTGTTTGGATCTGAACGGGTCGTGTGCCACAACATAGAAGTCGGAGCGCATCAAGGCCAGCAGAAGCCTGTAGCACTACGTTAGCTGGTCGGCTAGCTTACTTAGATTACAGGTGTTCAGGTAGCAAATAACCAAACGTAACTCGTAGCTGTGGATCGCTGGCAACAAGTTAGGCTCCTGTTTTTTGATGTAACACTGTGTTAAACGTGCCTGCTTTTAGTTTCTTAGTAAAGGCAACAAGTATAACTGAGGGCAACATTGTTATTAGCCGTTAGCTATAGAGTTCGCTGCTGCTCCGTGTTTACAGCAGCAGGCTAGCTAACGTTAGCCACAAAGCGAGCGAGTTAACTTTATTGCTACATGCGCCTTTTTTATTTAACTAGTTTTTTTTTCTTTCACACGACTTGCCCTTGGACTTACAGTGTGCTTTAGGGTTATTATTCCTATTTGTAAGTATACAAGTGTAACTTTTCCACCGTGCCTACCCCGGACTGACCCACCCATAAAGACTATCTTATCCGGGGCCGATGCTGACAGTTCAGCCCGGATCACGGCAACGCCAGGAGCCGCTCCAACGATGCAGCCCCAGCAGATCTATGACTTTCCGAGTGACGATAACAATCACAAATGGAGAGGCCTCTTCGTGCAAGCTTTACGAAAGGTACAACTACACTCTCTAACCCTTACCAGAACTTTAATTTTATTGGATGTTTCAAAACACTCTTACATGGCTGAGTTTCAGTGGTTGGCGTACTCTTTAAGCCTTTGTTGACAGATTTTAAATGCGATATAATAATAAAAAATGTCGATTTTGTCCAGTCTTCACTATGATTGACTTCATCCAAAAAGAAACCACTTTATATTTTGTTCAATAATTGTTGCAACCTTATGGAGATATTGAAACTACTGATTTCATCCTCTGTGGTTGGTTGCTGAAATTTTTAATGGGTTTTGTCCAATAGTTTTGTTGTTGCCTAAGTTCCCTATAAAGTCCTCCACCACCCCACACACTTTTTTGAAAAATATATTTAACGTTTTTTTCAGTAATCTGCTCTGTGAGCTGTGTTTTAAAGTTTTATAGTGTGTTATTAACATGCTTGGTGTAGATTAAACACCAGGAGAGCTTTACTTGGTTCATTGTGAAACACTTTTAGAGATTTGTGTTGCTTCCCGTCACGTTTCTCATTTGATCTTCTAGTACTGATATGTCGTTTTTGCCTTTCTTTTACAAAGAAATGGCAACTCATATTTTTTGATGATTCTTTCAGGAAAATATTTCTAAGGTTGTTGGTCAGCAGGACTGAAGTGTATCACTTCCCTTTCTTTCTCTTGCATCATCTTGACTTCACCCTGTCATCACAAGGTCCAGTGGCTGTTTTCAAATCCAACTTATGTATGAATTGGAATAGGAAAGCTTTTTCAGCAGGAAATGTGACATTTATCATTTCCATCCTCTGACAACAGCAACAATTTTGTTTATCTGTGCTATATATATACACACATTAAGTAAGCTGAAACAGACAGCCTTCTCAATGCATCAACAGTTTTACTCTACAAAAGGAGGGTTTTCTTCTTTAAATACCAGCTGTCAGAGAAGATAAACCTACAGAAGAATGTTTGCTGATTCCACCACCTTAGGGAGGAGGATGAGCCACAGTGGATGCTAACAGTAGCTAAAGTTAGGTGGACAGGAGCAAACTGGTGGAGAAAAGAGATGAGCAGGCAAGAATAGACAAGTCCCATGACTTTTATTACAGTGACCCATGCAACATCCAACCAACAGATGTGTGTGTACTGGGAGAAAATGAAACAGATGTGCAAGAATTTGACCAGCAGTGGCGTGAGTGTGCACCTTGTTGTGGTATAATTGGCTGTTGATGTTGCTTTAATTCTTGGAATTAAACAATAACACTAAAAGAGGTATATTTTTGTTTGAACAAAACTCTAGCAAAGGTGTGTCTCTGTTTAACTTTTGATTATTTTCCCCCCTCCACAACCCTCACGGTGTTCTCTCTGTGAAGAAATATCAATGATATATACCATATAATAGCTTTAAAATCAAGCTAATGTGGATATGAATGAGCTAAATTGTTTATATCTGGAAATAGACCTGATGAAAAATGTAATGCATTTAAAAATCAAAATGTAATCTAAATTAGTTTTGACATAGATTCTGTTGATTTGTTTGTATTAATGTTAGTTATGTGTCTTTTTAATGTTCAAGTATTTTTTAGATACAAGTTGCATAACCTACACAATGTGCACCTTCATGATAAAAGCTGACACAGGAAGGGTGATTGTGTCGTTGTGTTGTTAAATTCTAAATGACTTCAAATTGCATTTTTTAAAAATCTGCTTTATTGATGATATCTGCTTTTTAAATAATTGTTTTCTAGTAATATACTTGTATTATCAATGTATATGCATTAGAAGATGGGATTATGTGCGTGTGTGTGCAACTTACATGCGGGGTTTGGGCTTAGGAAGGATTTTTGGGAAAGGGGTATACTTGGATAAATATTTGTGTTCCTAAAATAGAAGTAGAAAAATGTTGACCAAGTTCCTGAGCATGAGACATTGCGTTTCATAATATTTGTATGTTTTTAGGTTGCCTGGGATAGCCAGCCCTTTGATTTTGCAGTGTAGTAGCATTGCGTTTACAAATAACAGGGTTGTAAATGTTTGAGTTACGTCAGAAATAACATGGTGAGTCAGGTAAAGAAGCAGGTGGTGGGTGATGGGGTGCTGTCATTGTCTCAACATGCTGCACAAATGCCGGAGGGCAAGTCATTCAGAGACCGAGGTGACGAGTGTCATGGTTTCGACACACTGTGACTTGCAGTTTCTCACAGATGTCCATGTGGAGTTGGTTTCTCGTCAGAAATGAGTTTCAATGCATCACTTCATCATCACATGTCACGTTGACGATAGGCATGATAATGAAAAACCCATCTGGTCCTCAGATACAAGCACAGCACAGACTTTGGCCCAGTTTACATGACAATTCTGTGGTGTTTTGACTAAACAACAGCAGCGATCAGATTCACCAAACCATTTTAAATCCATAGTTTATAATCGTCAAGTGCTGCTAAAGGCAAAGGGTGATGTTTTGTCTCTGTATGGGTAGCAACATATCTCATAAGCACTACAGTACAGAAAAAAATAGAGTTTATGTTTTGCTTTTAATAACAATGTGTTATGTTGCAGCTGCTGCCATTTTCTTTGTGTGTGATGTGTGTGTTTGAGGTAGACAAGACCCAGTTCTGACAGGTAGCTTCTGCACTGATTAGCATGTAACCCCTCAAAGTTTCTGATCCCTTTTTGTTAATGTGGAATATGAACTCTGGTATTATTTTTAAAGCAACCAAAAAATTAAATGAAATTACTTTTTTTACTTTTACAAGAAAGTTATATAGATTAAAAAAACCCTATATAACACAGCTTCCACCCTGTGGTTAAGATGCACTTTTTGATAGTCTGATTTATAAAACTTGTAAGAAAAAAAAAAGAACTACATGAATTGAAGCTTCACCATGGTGCAGAGTTTGTCCTGTTGGACAGTTAATGATCACCATGATGCAACACCACTAACTGTTAAGCAGGGTCTTTGACAAATTCAACAGAGATATTTGTTTTAACTTTGTTACTGTTATCAGTAAAAGCTGCCTGAGGCCTCATCCTCCTGCGGTGCGCTTGCCCCTGTTTTCTGGCTGTGCTTCGGAGAGAAAGGCTTTATGGGTTTAAACCCTCACTTTCTCCATCTGTGCTTTTTCTGCTGTTGATTTGTTTGCATGGAGGCTTTTTCCAAAACAATGCAGCCATGTTTAGTTAAGGTTGTGGTGACACTTCTTCTCCTCATCTCACTCCACGGCACCGGAAAATAAGTTTTTAAGATGTTCTTCCTGTAAGCTCCAGCTTAAAACAAACACTTATTGGAATAAGAAGGACACGTTTGAAATATATCACTTGTTCGTGTTCAGCGTGATAAATCTGTCTGTAGCTTTTAGTTTCAGCCCAAAGCCGGCTGCTCTCATCTGGGTTATTACTTGTCAAAAGTTTTGAGTAACGGTAACTCTTTGATTTGAAACCAAAATAATCAGTAACTGTTTTATTTTTGGCCACAAACAGCTGACTTTCACACTTGCCTGGAACCGATATCAATCACATTATAAATGCGACTTCCATCAGACTCCAGTATGAACGGTTTATGCTGCCGATGTGACCCACACGTGCAAAAAAATTACATAATGTCAAATTCAGTGCTCATGAATTTGAGCTTACCTCAAGTTTACCACATGTTCGTTCTCAACGTGATGAATCTGTCTGTAGTTTTTAGTTTCAGCCCCGAGCTGGCTGCTCTGTTCTGATCTGCTAGCTTGTAGCATCCACGGGTACAATCCATGGATGCTACATATTAGCGTGCTGATTCTGAAGTTGTTGTGCAATCAGAGCTGGTTAAATAATTATCTGACATGCTTGTTTAGTTCACTGTTTACTTTTAAACCTGCCTCTGGTCGGCTGCTCTGGTGTAGTGTGTGTTTGTGAAACCAACTAAAGTGTAGATTCAGTAACATTAGCGTCAACACTGTCCGATACCAATGTTACTATCTGTGGATTTCTATGGATTCTATCATCTAGGACATGGAATATGAAAAGATAAAAAACAAAGCAACTGGACTCTGTAGCTGAAGACGTGTGGCGTTAAAAGGTTTAAACAGCATGACATGCGGTTAGTATCATCATTACTTGGATTGATCCATATACCCTCAGCTCACTGATGTAAATGTCAGATAAAATGTGACCAGTGTTCAGATTGAGGTCACTTTGACCAACATCAGATATGTACCTAATTTTAGTACCAGGTTTCAAATTAACAAAATAATTTCAATTTCTAACTTGGTAAGTACTCTTTATTGGTACTCTGTATCAGCAAGTACCCAAACTGAAGTACTGATACTCATACTCAATTTGAGACACCTCTAACATGTATCATCTGTGATTAAAAAAATAAAAGAAAACGACTACCGTAAATACACATTATTTATTACCAATAGTCTACCTTCTCCACAGTTCTCAGCTCTTTGTGAAAAAAAGTCTAATTTCAACACACATAAATAAAAAAATATGGACCATGAATAACTGCAGTAAAGAAGAAAAAGCAGTAACATGTTAAAAAGATTTACCCTGCACTCCTTGATGTCATACATCAAGGTGGGTCTCTTTATCTCCAGGATGAGCTTATGTTTGTTTCCTAGTAACAGGTTGTGTTTCCTGTACCAGCCCCCAGGCAGGGAAAAGATTGGCCGTGTTTAAAAACAACAGTTTCACACTCTTTCTGAATAAAATCAGGTCTTTAAACATCGGCTTGTCCTCAGTAGAGGTTCTGATGAAAGATGCGTGGGCAGTGGCAGGCAGAGGTCAGTAGGTCAGGTCAGAGTGGGGTCAAGACGAGGTCATGTGGTGCTGGCTGCATGCCTGTTTGTCATTGTGTCTATGATCTGAATGTAAGTGGGGGGAGCTGAATATCAGTAGATCGCACATGTAAGTTTATAAGAACTTAATATTTTTTTATGTGTTTTATTGTTTATGTGTTTCATGTTGTTTTTGTATGTGTGCCTGTTGTCTCTTTGTTGATCTCTGCCGTGTGGTTCCCCAGACAGTCTGGTCGTAATGGCCGATGATGTCATGGCATGAATCACAAACAGTGACACATGCTCTGGTATAATAATGAGCCCCCCACCACCACCACATACAGTCATGTAGTGGTATCTTTGTGAGGACTTACCATTGACTTCTATTAATTTCTACAGCCTAACCCTGACCCTAACCTCACAGGTCCATACCTGACCCTAACCCTGACCTAAACTTAGTTCATACCTGAGCCCTAAACCCTAACCCC
>JAVKLF010000002.1:3892138-3914429 GCA_034783495.1 Millerichthys robustus
GCCTTTGAGCTCACACCCACTGAGGTAATTAAGGGCCAGGTGTCCTCAATCCTGGGGCAGGCTTCATCCTGCTACACTTACAATAATTTTGTTACAGCGGTTGTCACAAAACACAAATGTCTGAAGTCACAAGCTGTTAAAACAGTTAAGTATTTCAGCTTGCATGAGGCCTAGACCAAACACAAAAATCAGACTAAAACAAAGTTTATGTAGGAGGCATTGTAGTTCTGTTCAGTAACGGAACAGTTATTAAAACAAAAATAAAAAAAACACTGGATTCTCAAATACAGTTAGTTGAAATAGAAAACATCTTAAATGTTTGGTGAATAAATGTTGCTGATTTGTTTTGTTTGTTCAGGAATATAATTTAATTTATTCTTTCAATTTATCACGTGGGTTTGGCAAATAAATAAAAAGTCTTCTTTTTTTAAATTTAAGTGCCTCAATCTGAGGATCACTGTTCAGTTCATCAGGACAGAGAAACATGCCAAATCCATCCATTCATTATTTTACGCTTGTTCCAGAGTCGGGTCATGGGAGCAGCAGCTTGAGCAGGGAGACCTAGACCTCTTATTCCTAGGCCAACTCTTACAGCTTATCTGATTCCAAGATGCTCCCAAGACAAAACAAGAGACATAGTCTCTCTAGCTCTGGACAAGCATCCATCTGCCTCAACCACCTGGGTTCGAGGGGACAGGAACGAGACACAAATACAGAATGACTGGTATGGAGAAGTATTCCTTTCACCTCCTGACAACATCACTGTTTGAGGTTTACAGCACTCCATCTTCACTGAACACAGTGGTAGTGAAGTGCTGTTTTCCCATCCTCAGCTGCTGGATGATTTGCCAGAATCTCCTCAGAGCTGATTGAGAGATTTTGTCCAAGGCCTCCCCAAACTCTTCACACATCCAAGCTTTTGCATCAGCAACAGCCAGGCTCACTTGGCCTGCCAATACTCCTATATACCAACAAAGCTTGATAGGACTCTTTTTTTCAGTTTGACAGCTTCTTTAACCCCGGGGTGTCCACCATCGAGTTAGAGGATGGTCACCACGAGAAGCACAACCTTGCGGCCACAGCTCAAGGCAGCTGCTTCAATAATTGAGGCAAGGAACATGGTCCACTCTGGCTTAATGTCCCCAGCCTCCGCTGGGAGGCGATTAGTGTTCTGTCGGAGGTATGAGTTGAAGATCTTTCTGACAGTTCTTCTGACAGGCATTTCCAGCAACCCTCAGTACATGTTTTGGTCTACTGGGTCTGTCCTGCATCTTCCACCGCTATCTGATCCAATTCACTATCTGGTGTTGATCTGTTGACAGCTTAGCTACTCTCCTCATCCGAGTGTCCAAAACATACAGCTGCAGATTGGATGCCATGACTACAAAGTCAATCATTGATCTACGACCTAGGGTGTCCTGGTGCCATGTGCACTTATGGACACCCTTATGTTCAGATATGGTGTTTGTGATGGACAAATTGTGACTAGCACAGAAGTTCAACAACAGAACACCGCTCAGGTTCAGATCAGAGAGGCCATTCCTCCCAATCACGCGCCTCCAGGTCACACTGTCATTACCCACGTGGTTAGATGGACAATTTTTGTAATTATCAAATCTTGCAATATTATACCCAGCCAAAAAGTATTTTGGATTTTGTTTTTAAACTATAAACTAAGACTTTACCTTTGGTTGCTATCTTTACCTGATTACCTTTTGAAACCAACAAAATCCAAGATAGCTGCCACAGCCAATTAAGTTTAGGATAGAAATAAACAGCTGCAGTTCATGAAAGATGATGTAAAGGAATCTTTGCTCCAACCAATTTTGACACAACAAACTGATCTATCAAAAGGTATTGCATCACACAAAGTTTCAATGTAAGATTTAAACAAGTTTTGTGGACAATTTCTAGTGTCGAACAACCATTTGTGTTGCTGTCCCCTCAGCTGAAGATCCTTGTGGAGGAGGACATGTTTAAAGTGGCAGTGGATGGCACCCACCTGCTGGAGTACGAGCACAGAGTTGGTGGTCTGGAGGAAGTGACTTTACTGCGAGTGGACGGAGACGTCATCCTCTACAGCGCTGCGCCGAACATGATCTGAATCATCAGCTGACCTGCACGCTGTCCAGCTGCTAGTTGTACTCTCGTATTTGAAATAGTTTCAAGTACTTTGTTGCACCTGAATAAATTTGCAAGGCGCTAAAGTCAGAAAAGTGCGGTGTATAGGCAGGTGGCACATTTATCACAGAGCAGAAGGCAGACGAAGCGAGGTCTGCACACTATAACATTTTTAACTCCAAGTCACAACCCAAATAATTTTTGCCATGATTGTAGGTAATTGGATACACTACGTCCAAAACAAATAAATGAAACGCAAAATTATACAAAATGAAAATATATGTGGAAAAGTGTCCTAAACGTTCAGTTGATTTTCAGCAGTGAGTGGTGTTTTGTTGACATGCCTGTTTATTATTCTGTCCTTTTATATGAATATCATTGAAAGCCATTGATATGCATGAAGGAAATTCACTTGTCTCCTCTAACAGGTTTATGACTCTTAAGACCCATTTTCAGCCAAACAAAAATGAAGATTCTTTACATTTATATATACTCTGTCAGTTAGTAGCTCTCAGAAATACTTAATATGTGAAAGTCAAACCTTAGCGTGCAAAATTCTGAAATTAAAATGTGTAAAATAGGATTGAAGGATTTCGCTGTTGCAAAGCAGCATAGCATTTTTGCTTGTTGCCAAAGATGAGAGGTGCAGTATTTTATTTCAATCAAAAGACAACAAAAACTGACTGAATAAAAGTAGTTTAATGCAAATTGTACACTTGTGCTATCTGCCTGGATCTATATTAATTACTGATTTCTCTGTTTTCATTAGTATTCAGATATCTGCATGCTGCTTATTCCTCCACAATCAGAACACAGATTTTAGCTGCCCTGGTGAGCAGTAAAGTATATTGCACTTCATATAGACTCAAAACACATTGACCTGGATATTTTTAAAAAATCTATTTTTAGAATCTTTATATAGGATTCCTACACATTTTTATTAAACTAAAATTTCCCTACATATTCAGATGTTGTTTTTTTTCCTATCAATTTCTGGCTACAATTTTTAAGGAGTGTCCAAAAAAGGTGAAAAGTAATGGGAAACATTTAATTTTTTCTTAAGTCCACATTCTATTTTCCATATTTATCCAAACCTTGAAAACACTAAATTCATCTTCTATTCTGTTCAAAACTGTGTAGGACACTTGTTTACAGTGGAAAAAAATTTAATTTGCTGACTTGAAATATATAAAATGTAATCCAATGTAACTTATTGCTCTTCTGTTAATATTTCAGTTTTACAAAATTTGCTCTGCGAATTTGGTGAGAATTAATTTTAATAAAAACAAAAAATATTTTATATGTTTTATTTCAGGTTCTAGATGTTTATAGACTGTTGGTAAAAGAAGAGCAGATGTTTCACTGAGGGCAATATCTCCAACAACTTTAAAGATATGCATTATAAACTACCCCCCTCCACATGGTGCAATTTTTTATTTGAATTTTTTTAATACGCATTTACTACAATCTACTTTGAAAAAAGGTATTCATGATATTTGCAAATCATTGCATTTTGTTTATTACATTTTACATAATGTTCAAAAGTTGAAAGTGAGATTGACTTTAAACTAAACCATTCCTTTATTGAGCTGAACATCTTTACGTATAAAAATTAAAATAGCTCAAAGTATGCACAGGTACTTAGATTGCAAAATATAATAATTTAGAATTTACTTGTATATATAGAGAGAATTGGAGAAATTCATGTCAGATGAGTCAAAAACTGCAAATATATACATGCACACAGTTTTGACATTTCTATTGATTAATCGTTTTAAATACTTCTTACAGTATGGCATCAGTATAGCATCAGCGCTAGTATTGATACATGCCAATCAATTATTAATAATCAAGTTCCAATAACAGATTTGTGGTTACAGAGCCTGTAGGTCCGTATTCGTCCACCAGGGGGCAGCACACACAAACCGTCGGTTTGCACCGGAGGAAGCTAAATCGAAACTTAATGCGTTCACCTTCAGATAGTTTTGTTATTCTTTTCCGTGCGGGTTCATTTTAATAGCCTGGTGTCTGGACAGAATGAACGGCTCTTTGCACTCTTCTCCTAACTATGAGGACATAAAACTTAAGCGAGGCCCGACAGGTAAGCGGAAAACTGGTCGGGTAATTAGCAAAAAATGCTAGCATCAAACGCTAGCTGGCAACGTAGTACCAGTCAATCTCGTGAAACTTAAAGCTAAAAAGTCTGATTTACAACAAACGTTAAACCTTATTAAACTTTAACATGTTGGACTGAAGTAGTAACTGGTTTGTAGAAGCTGCTCCAGGTCAGATAAAATAAGTGTTTATGTTTTATGTTGTTTTATCCTCTGGCAGGGAATGTAGTAACAATTTATAAAATTGAGGGACGGTTTGTCTGCGGAATAAAAACAATGACAGTTAAAAATCTAGCATTCCTTGAATCAATGCATGTTGCCCGTCGTATGTTATGCCAGAATTGTGGATAAAGATTACTTTATGGGTAGAAGAGTCTACAGGCAAACCGTGGAAAGAATAGTTTGAGCAAACATGCGAGAACTCGTGAAGTATCGCGAGATGTCACGCTCAACTACCATACTAAATTTTAGGTTAAGATCTATAAAGTTTACCGAGTTATTGACATTTCCGTGTTGGCTAATGTAATCAGCTGTGGTAGTCATCTTGAATTGGGTTGATCGGTTGTAGCTGTAAATCAAATGATCATTTTTTAAATGTAGCTATCAATAAAATTCACCCAGTGGTTTATGGTTTCTAGGGTTTTTTTTGGCAAGTGATAAAGATCAAATCTGCTTTATAGTTTGTTTTTAGCACGTTGTAAGGATGTGTCTCTCCAGCATTGTGTACTTTGATCCACTACGAAAAACGTTAGTATTGGATCAGCCTTTGCCCCTGTAAACAATTGGACCTATTGAATTTCTCTCAGAAATGTCCACTTCACACTGGTACCTGGCTATTTTAACTTTTCTTTTTTATTTTCTAGGTTTTGGATTTAATATTGTTGGTGGCAAGGATCAACTTTTTTTTTTGAATGATGGTGGCATCCTTGTGACTAAGATAAAAGAAGATGGAGTGGCAGCTCTGGATGGAAGACTTAAGGAAGGAGACCAGATACTTTCGGTAACAAAAACTAAAAATTCTTTAAGGACTAAGAATAAACTAATTTGTCTATGTAATCTGTCTTCTTGCATGTATGTATGGAGTTGTGTATGTATGTAGGCATTTATGCAGGTATGTATATATGTATGCTTATGTATATATGTATATGTAGATTGTTATATATGTATGTAAGTAGGGAGGTAGCTAGGCATGTAAGTACGTATTTATGCAGGTATGTGAGTGTGTAGGTTTGTATTTACTGAATTATTAACACAGTTCAATCTTGTACATCCAGAGTAGCTTTTGAGTCCCTGACAGCCAAGCTGGATCAAAAGCAGTCACCTGGTCATGACTTGTCAGGGACAGGGAGTGCAGCACCTGAGCTCTTACCTGTACTTACACCTGTAGCAGGAGAGCTAATCTGGCTGTTACTTGCAGGATATCCTTATTTGTAGATGGTCGATGCGACTTTTTGGACTTGTGCTTTCTGACTGTTGGTCAGAGCGTGCTCTTGTTTGTGTCTTTGTGTGCACATCAGGTTGGAACTTAGTCCTCAATACAAACAAACAGAGGAGAATTATAAAAGCATGACCATGTAGAAACAGAAATGACATTACATTGTGTAAATAAGATAGATAACAGGATGGAGCAACTGTGGCTAAGTGGTTAGGGGAATTGTCCTCTATTGAGACAGTTGGCGATGACGTGTCAAAATGTCCCTAGGCTAGACACTTATCCCCCACTGCCTCTGATGTGTGTCCCATCAGTCTATGAATGTGCTTTAAAGCACTTATTAGTCTCTTTAGAATGATTTATACAGATTATTGTAGAGAAATATAGTGGATGAGTAAATAAAGGCACATATTGTGTTCTAAAGTGCTTTGAATATCCTGGTTGGATAGAAAGGCACTATAAGGAAATAAGTACTATAAGTATTTAAGTAAAGACCTGTTCTCTAGGAAATGTAACTTTAAGGGACTTTTGTTTTTCTCTGACTACTAACGAAAATAATGATCAAATTAACTAAACTATCAGGGGCTTCTCTAATAATATGTTCAAAGAAATACTGTAGTTAGACTACAAATTATGTACAAAGAAATAAAAAATAGTGTAAATGCTTAATCTGCTTTTACATATTTTCTGTTTCTTCTGTATATTTCTTTGTAAAAAATAAATGTAATGCTTTGTGTTTGATCTTCATTGAAATTATTAGGGATGTTTCTAATACAAAAATGATAGAAGTACTTTTTAAGCAGAAAATATCCTAAATGATTCTGTTCCAGACATTTTCTCTTTGTATTAAAAGCTTCCAGAATTGTGAAGGGTATAAACAACTTGTGACTTTAAACTGAAAATATAATGATTAACCTTTTCAGCAGAACTGAACCTATTTGATGAAAGTTTTTTTCTCTTTACTGTGTGTGTTGAAGATAAATGGAATCCCACTGAAAGATATGGAACACAGCGCTGCAGTGAAACTGTTTATGACAGCAGGGGAGGAAGTGGAACTCCGTGTTAAGAAAAAGGTAGCTGGTAATTTTATTTATTCAGCACATTTAAAACAGACTGTAAACAGTCCAATTACAGTCAAACCACACAACAAAACAATACCATAAAATATAAAACAAGAATATAAAGACAATAAAATATGTTGTCAAATATGTATTTTGAGACTACAAGAACTAATAAAATTAGGAGTGTCCCGATACCAGTTTTTCTCAAACCGAGTACGAGTACTTCATTTTGGGTACTTGTCGATACCAAGTACCAATACTGAGTACTAACCAAGTTAGAACTTAAACATTATACAATAGTTATAAAACATTTCATTACTTTAGAACCTGGTACTAAAATCAGATACATATCTGATGTTGGACAAAGCGACCTCAGTCTGAGCACTCATTTTATCTGACTTTTACATCAGTGAGGTGGGCGTGTGTATGGATCGATCCAACTAATAGTGAATAGAGGACCAAGACTGCACAAGCAGGAAATGTGCCCAACATCAAAACATGGTCTGACCTTCTCGTTTCTTGTCTTGCAGACTCGTCAACCAGACCCTCGACCTGAGCAACATTCCAACCCTTCCATATCTTATTTGAATATGCTAGCATTATTTGCTGGAGCTATAGCAATTCTAGCGATCATGTACAAACAACGCAAATAGGGAAATACTTTTATCCAAACCAACAGCAGCTGTGTGTTAACTTTACAATCAAAATCTTTGCTGAATGCCAAAGAGGTGAAGGGAACAATATCTGAACAGCAGGGCTTATGTTTTTTTATTTTTATTAACAGGTAATTGGTTTATCCATGTTCCTCTATTTTGTTACCAACAGTAGCTTCTTGACACCCTTCCTCCGCAGGTTTTTTGCACAGAGAAGATTTAAACTAGATAATATGTGCTGTACAGAGACGAAGGATGTGCACATTCCAATTGCCAGTCTGAGCTCCTCTCACTGAAACATGAGAGGAGCTCACCCTCAAAGAAAAACCAAAACAAAAAAAAAACGTGTCAGACTGTAGATCTATGTGAGAGGATGCATCTGAGTAGTAGGATCAAATACTCCAGCAGATGATTTAACAGATTACTCATGGGACACCTCGTGTGCTTTGTTTTTTATTGCCTGCTAGCCAAAGCAACAGGGTGATAATGTTTTTGCCCGTGTGTGCTTGTTCATTTTTCTGTACAATATCATAATTCACTAAACAGACTTTAATGAAACTCAAAAAAACAAATCATTGGATGTAAATCTAGAGCTGAAGTTTAGGAGTTTGCACAAGGTGGAACATCGACCTTAGCCCAAACAAACAGCTAAACTCGGTGACTTTTACAGATGCTAAAGTAAAATTTAATCTTTGCTAACACGTCGGGTGAGATAGCACAATGAGATTGCATTTTCCCTCGTTCATTTTTATGGAACTTACAACTACTGCTTTAATAGTGTCAAACCTTACTATAGGTTTAACTACATGTCCATTTGAGATTTAAAGTTGAAGTAAGAAGGCATTTCATTATTTTATTTACTTGTAAATCAATCATAAATATGGTAAATTTGTTGGAGGAGCTCGTTTTAGTTTCCTTATTGTCAGCGGACTGATGACAGTGCCACAGTTTGACTCACTGAGGTGTTTCTAAGTGTTTTATATGAACAGTAACGTTCTGAGGCTCAGAGGAATACAGTCCATGATATTAAAGCTTTTTTTTCCTCAGCTGGAGGCTAAGTCTTTCAACCAATTTTGTTTTTATATTATGTTCCATAAATACCAACAAATAAATTGTTCATTTACACGATGGATCATCAGCTCTACAAAGTAGCTTAACATGAGCTGTGATTTTTTTTTGTCTGTATTTTTGCACTTACCACAAATATAAAACTAAAGCAACCACTAAGCTGATGAATTGGTGAACTGTAAATGCTGGATGTTTTTTGTTTGTTTTGTTATTACACGTGTCATGTAAACAGTATTTTTTGCTCAACTAGTGTCAATACACTTCATGTCACTCTGCTGAGTGACACAGTACGTAAGTGCAATTATGCCAGAATAGTAAATCAGAAGCACTAATGAATATTGCCAATATGTTTCACATCCAGACACCTAATAAAATTTGTGTTGAATTGTCTTGATTTTGATTTATTTTTAACTGTTTTCAAGGGACATGTAGATGTCAGGGCGGCACGGTGGATCAGTTGGTAGAGCTGTTGCCGCCCAGCAAGAAGGTCGCTGGATCGAATTTCGGCCGGGGACATTTCTGGGTAGAGTTTGCGTGTTCTCTCGTGCATGTGTGGGTTTCCTCTGGGTACTCAAGTTTCTTCCCACAGTCCAAAAACATGACTGTTAGGATAATTGGTAACCAAATAAATCTGAATTGTCCCTAGGTGTGAGTGAGAGAGTGAATGGTTGTCTCGTTTGTCTCTATGTGTCCCTGTGATGGACTTGTGACCTGTCCAGGCTGTACCCCGCCCCTCGCACTGTGACTGCTGGATATGGGCACCAGTGACCCTGAAAGGAAGAAGCGGGTAACAGATAATGAATGAATGGATGGATGGATGGATGGATGGATGGATGGATGGAGATGTCACTGGAATCTCCTGCCAAAAAGGCAACTTGTTGCTTGTGCTTGTTTGTACAGTTAGCAAAATACTTACTGTACCACTAACTAAATTTAATGAAACCCTCAGATGGTAATCATTTGATGTAGATCTGCTGCTGACAGTAACATCAGCACTTGGCTGTGAACATTTATTTTAGTTAATTACTTGCTTTTGACACCTAACAGCGTCCTCCCGTCAATGTATTTTTGTATTCATTGAGGCTGAGGAGGAGAAATTCGACAACTATTCCAAAAACAAGAAAAGGTTGAATTATTAACAACAAAATTGACACAAATGTATTCTCAGTTTAGTATTTTCAACCTTTATTTGCATTTAGATGGACCACATACATCAATGTCAATTTATCAAGGAAGAGAACAAAACTTAAACTTTTAGCCAATGATAAACCACAGTGAACTAACTGTTCAGATAAATTTTACATCAGAGACTGGCTTCATTTGCAGATTTCAACAGTTTCTCTGAAATTATAGATTCATAAAAAAGTTAAAAAAAAATGTTTTCTGTTAATATTTTAACTTCAATACTCCAATACTATAATCCTCGTACTGGGCTACTCCTCTGATATCACATCAATCTACAGCGTACAAGTCTCCTGCGGGGTCCGAGCGCCAAAGAACTCATTTCATTCATGTCAATAAATCGTTCCAATTGCATTATCTTGTGAGAATCTTTCCAAGTTGAATTTTATTTGATTATTTTTATCTTTTACTTTGTTTGATTTGTGTTTTTCAGGTTATATTGTTCTATATTGTGATGTGTTACTTGTTATAAAATCTGCAAATAATAAATATGGTAATAAAACAAAAGGAAAATACGATGCTGCTGATCTTATAAAGGTGCTCCCTGCAATATCAAAAAAATTAAAATAACATTAAATAAGGAATAAAATTCACACATTTTTAAAAATATAAATGGTTCATGCATCCTTAATTGAGAAATTTGCAAGCAAAATCTGGTAATCTGTGAAGGCCGTCAACTACGTGTGTGTTTACAGAAACAGCTGAAGTGACTGAAAACAGGTCATTGTGGCTACGTCCAAAGTGTTTTGGAGAAAAAGAAAATCTGACAGTTTTGATGAGATGGTATACTCAGATTTGCTGAGTAAAGCAGAAAAAAATATTTTGTTTGTATTGCGTGCATACCTGCATTTCAGTTACAACATACATGTATGTATGTACGGGCTCATACATATCAAAGAAACCCACTGCAGTAAACTGTCTCAAACTGCACAGTTATAGTTCAGACTAAAATTTTAAATAGGTTTTATCATTTACAATGTGTCTTTGACCACATTCATCTAAATATTACTTCTTGTTTTTTTCTTTACAAAGTCAATGTGTATGTAAACATTGCAGGAGTAAAACTAAACACTTCCCTGTACACGCTTCTCCATTTATCTCTAAGAAGGCTTGTTCTGGGGACTTTGATTAGTACAGGACAGAAACCAACAGGTTCACTCAACTTCAGTTTGAGAAGGTTTGAGTCATACTATAAAGTGCACAGTCACACATTATAAATATAAAAGTTAACTGAAATTACAGAGTTCAATAAAAATAATCTGAATTCAGGAATCAGCAGTTACTTTGAGTTATTCACAACAAACAGTGCCTATAAAAAGTATAAAACACACCACTTAAAGTGAAATCAATTTTCTACAGAGTAATACCAATAAAATAAATATATATACCATAAATATTCTCCTCCTTTTTGTTGTCCTAATTCAACTCAGAGAAAAGATTTTTGAAAAGTACAAGTCAAAATGGATACAAAAGGATTTCCAAACTTCTAAACATCACTGGAGTTCTGTTAAATCCATCATCCAGAGATAGTGTAAATCTACAAAGAGCAGATTGTCCACACAAAGTGAGTAAAGAAGGAGGAGAATAGTGAGAGACCACCAAGACACCTGAGACCACTCTGAAGCAGGTCAGATAAGAGACGGGACATACAACAACCGTTGCCCTGGTTTTTCACCAGTCTGACCTTTATGGGAGAGGACAAAAAGAAAAACAACTGTTGAAGACTCCATAGTCAAGTACCTAGCTGAGGTTAAATACTTTTTATAGGCATTATTGCATATTGTAGCTAACTGGTCTGGCCTAAAATGTCTTTAATTATTTTAATCTAATAATTTTAGTGATAAAATAGAATAAACATTAAACTAAAACTCCACTCTGTGTACTTTGAGTGCTGTTACCTTTGATCCACATTGTATCATCGTAATAAGCTGATCACCTGTAGTCACACAGATTAACAAAAGAGAAACTGTACAAATGTATCAAATCTTTAAACGTTTTGTTAGTTCTATGAATATGGAACAACATGAACAGTATTCGTGAGAAAACATGGTCTGAAAGAGGCTGCACAGTAAACAGTAAAATGACTTCAGTGTTTGTGTGTCAGATAAGGAGTGTTAACCCCGAGTCCGGGGTCTCTGCTACTTAGACTGTTGTGGATCTGGATCCAGCAGACCCAGAGCCGTGCAGCAGGTGAGTCTCCAATGATGACGATCCCTCCCCCTCCTCTGCTACAGCTCCGATCAGGCCCTGACGCTTTAGATTGAGGATGGAATCGGCGATGATTTGCGCAGTTTTCTTCTGGTATCCTCCGGATGTTACCATGAGAATGGGAATGCCTCGTCGCTTCGCAGCTCTAAACACGATCTCATCTCTTTTAACAATGCCCTGCCAAGAAGTAGATGAGAAAAGCTTTAGACATTTATCGTTTTTGGGGAGGATTGCATTGGAAAATGTGTTCATTTCCTCTTCGATGGTGCCACATTTGTGAGGAAAATACATTTGTGGGTTGAGCAGCAGAGTGTGGTTGAAAAACTTTACATATTCTTTCTGCCCAAAATCTTATTCTGTTACTGACTCTTGTTTGGTGTTTATTAGATGATTAAAGTCAAGATTTATTAGTAATTCTGACAGGTTTTTTTTACTTAGCAAAGCAAAGGGATAAACAACTTGTGGAAAAACCACACACAGTCACAACAGCCTGACTGTGTGTGTTGCTGAGTGGGGAAAATCTGTTAGAAACACGGACAGGTTGGTGGTGACCCGTGGGCTGGGTTCTGGAACTATGAGTTGAAGCAGGACAGACAGGGGAGGGTGAGAGAGCAGCAACATAGATGTGACCAGTAGTCACTGGTCACATCTATGTTGCTGCTCTCTCACCGGGACACTGAAAGGAAGAAGCGGGTAACAGATAATGATGGATGGATGGATGGATGACTAATGAAAAGATTTTCTGCTCCAAATCATCTGATTTTAATAAACCAATGGATATCAGGTTTCTGCAACGACCCGAGCTCTGTAATCATTTGAACAAAAGCAATCTTACAGCATCATCAAGATAAAGTTTTTAAAAGCAGTTTTTGGAGTCAGTCAGGTACCTGTGGGGATATAGAGAGTCCTCCGAGCGGATCTCCATCCAAGATGTCAGTTCCTGCGTTATAAACAATGATGTCGGGTCGAACTTCGTTCAGCGTTCCCTCAGAGTGGAGCTCCACCTTCTGAAGATACTCTGAGTCTTCGGTGCCCCAGTCCAACTCCACCTTCCTCCTTATGGCTCCTGCAGGTAAAATTAATGATTACTCAAAAACACATGAAAAATAAGGCTGAAAACTATTTAAATCAACCATAAACTAAACAATATTAAACAGAAAGTTTGGAGAACAATTTCAAGGCTACACTTCCTCAGAGCCTCAGGATTAATGCTACAGTATTTCATGAAGTAGGACTTTTTTAAAACACAAAAAATGAAAGGAAACTTTGACCACTCTATATTTTTATAAAACATTTAGGTAGGTTTCAGATTTATAAGTAATTGCAATCATTGCAATCACAATGTTCTACAAGCTACTGTTGTGCTAATTTAAGCATTTGCTCTGCTCTTTTTAGCTATCATTTTGCTGCTTTTAACTTTTAGCTACTGTCTCGTTCTGTAGTAACTAAACGTCAGACTGGAACCTGGATGTTGAAGCTGGAATAGAAGCAGCTTGAGTTCCCGCCCCCTAGATGTAAAGAAATAGGACAATGCTTGTGTTAAAACATAAAAACATACCTCAGATATTTTTTTAGATTAGCACTTTGGCCAAAGGCAGTGATTTAGATGTGCTATCTAAATAAATTTGTACATTGTTTTATTTTATAAATAAAGTTGTATAAACTATAAGTCATGTTTGTGTTTGGTAGGGAGTAGGCAGAACTTCAAGAGCCACATCGCAATGAGCAGACTCTGGTTCCAAAATTACAACAAGTCAGCTTCTGTAAACCTGATCTTGCTTGCTTCAATTTTCAACAACTGCTGCTTTTTGTTTTTAGTTTGATTTTTGCTCATTTGAGCTTCTGTTCTGCTTTTTTACACTTTACACAACCCAGTTTCAGCTTCTTCAGCAAATTTCAGCAATATCGTTTTTATTCTCTGACAGTCCACACTGCATTTTAGTGTTTTTTGCAAGGTGTGGTAAATTTGAAAATTGACGCTCTCACTTACTTTTGGCATATCTGTCTCCAGGATAGATGTTGTGATTATACATGTCCATAATGAAAACTCTGTGGTCATCCAAAAAGTCACGTTCGTGTCCGTTCCCCTGTAAAACAACAAGATCAGTTCATCTTACTTAGAAGAAACAGAAACTCTTTATTTTACCCACTGCTCCATTTGTCACTGACAAACTGAATCAGTAACATGTTTCTTGTTTGATACTGTTGATATTTTAGACTGACCATATTAGTATTTCATAGTGGCATGTGTGTTTAGAGTCCTTGTCCTGCATGGAAGGTGGACCTCTGTTCCATTCTCAAATATCATGAAGTCTCCTTACTCTGTGAACAAAAGTGGATGACCCTCTTATATTAGGTTTGCTGTTGTAGCATCATCTTTCATTTCCTAACAATGGATTTAATAGAGCTCTGTGTGATGTTTGTGATTCTGGGACATTTTCTCATAACCCAATCCTCATCTGTATTTCTTCACAACTTTGTCGCTAACTTGTGTGGAAGGGTTTTTGCTGACATCTGATTGATGGATGTGGTGGTAAAAGCTGGAACACGTCTGCTCCTAAACAGCAATGCACACAACATGAAGAGGAGGAAGTTACGGATCACCTGATGAGCATCCAGGTCGATGATGGTGGCTCTGGAGATACCTTCCACTCTCTCAAAGAGAAACTGAAAGACAAAGGAGAGATTTGGAAACCCTTAACAGGTGTACACAAAAACTTTAGTTATTTGTCTTCTTTTTCTCTGCCAACAAAGTAACATATTAATAGTTTCTGAATTAACTGCAGGGATTGGAACGATTTGTTTTAAATTTTCAAATAAAAATATTAAAATCTCATTTGTCTTTTAAGGAAATGCCACGGGGAGTCATTTTCCTCCAAATCACTCTGTCCTCACTCCAACCACCTCCATGTCCTCTCTAACTGCATCCATATACTGTAGATTCTGCCACTCTTGATTTCTTTTGTTCTTTTGGATCCTCTCTGTTCTTCTCCATTAGCACTTTAAAAGCAAAGATGGCAGCTGTAGTGCGCTGTCTTGGCATGAAACCATACTTCTGTTCACAAATAGTCACTCTAGTCTAAGTCTAGCTTCAGCAACTCTCACCTAGATCTTCATCATGTGGCTCTTCAGCTAAATTTTCCTGTAGTTACTACAACTCTGTACATCATCATTTGAAAATGCAAACATTGCTTCCATCTTCCCATCACACCCTCCTCACCTGAACATTACCATTCCTATCTTTAACAAGTCTCCCTCCTTAGTGTCCAGCCTCTTGTACAACTCATCATACTCCTGTTTTATCTTTGCTACCTTCCTCTTTGCCCTGTGAGCTATCTTCTAATATTCCTACTCTTCTCAGTCCTCTCACTGCCTCATTTCTTCTTGGCTAACTTCATCCTCTGGATAAATTCCTACTCTTCAATATTACTCCACCAGATTTCCTTTTCATCTTTTCTGTCCAGATGACACCACCATCTGATGCTCCTCTGCGACAACCTTACAGTCCTCTATCTCCCTAAGATTACCTCTTCTGCACAGAAGTGTACGTGTTCTACCTGTGTACTACTGCCTCCACTCTTATAGGTCATCCTGAGTTCCTCCCTCTTCTGAAAAAAAAAAGAGTTGACTTTGCTATAAAGTTACTTGAATTCTTTATCTATAACACATTTGGTGGTTCAACATAAATATGTACATAAACCATAAAGTTAAAGTAAAGCTGTCATTCGAGTTTCTTTCATGTAACATTTTAGGATCCTCAAATACGTAGTTCCTAAACTCTATAAAGAGTTGTTGTTTTTGTTTTGGCTAAAGCAACCTGGGCTCAAACCTGCAACCTCAGGATTGGGACTGTGGCTCTGACCACTGAGCTACCGGAGGCCCTCCTGAACAAAGAAATATGAAGATGAGTTTAAGTCCATTAGACATGTTCGTCTTCTCCACATCAAGCCCCTGAGTTATGGAGGAAAATAAAGTACAGAGAGGAGAACACCTGTCAAATGTAGCCGTGTGGATCCTTTTAACCTAAGAGACATTATTTAAATTTTTACTTCCTCAGTCAAGAAACTTGATTTGACTGCCAGGTTAGTAACATTTTTTTAATACAGGTTAGTCTTGTTGAAACATAATTGTCTCATTTGTAAGGGATACCTGTTATACAATAAATAAAACAATAAAACTAATAAAATACAATAATCATAAAATAAAAGTTGCCAGCCCAACAAGGCTGACTGACTTTATGTTCACTTACACACCTTATAGCTAATCAAAAAATGACTTGGTTTTGCATGAGCATTACCTTGATGGCCAGCGTGATGTCAGCATAGGCACAAAACCCCCCTCCTTTGTCACTGGAGCAGTGGTGGAAGCCCCCTCCTGCAAAAATACTCTGGATTTAGTTTCAGGGTCATTAGATGACCAAATGCATTTGTTTATCAAATCTGTTTTAATTAGAATTTTAAAATAAGTTTATTGTTGATGATAAAAATGTTTTTTTCCCATTGATGCAACATTTTCCAACACAAAAACCTCTAACTCAATCAGATAAGCCCATGAGAGTGAACACTCAGAAATGTTCTGGGTCTTTGGAAGCCATCTAAAAAATATTTTCTGTTGATCTCTTTAGAAAAAAACTGTTCATAAAAAAAAACATCTAAGTGTAAAAACATAAACTAGTGCTGAAAAGGTCAGAGTTCTCCTGGTGCAGGCCACCTGGTAAACCACAACTTTTATTATAATGATGAGTAATTTTTCTAATATTAACAATAATGGGTTTAATTTGTAACACACTTTTCATTAACAAATATCTCAAAGTGATACAAGACAGTCAAACATACAGCAAATAACAAAACAAGATAAACAAAACAATATAATAATAAAAATACATAAAAACATTAACCAGACCTGGGAAAATGTTCATTATGTAAGCCCTGTTAAAAACATCAACTAACCCTAACCCTCAAGTTAGAATAGGCTTCCATCCATCTATTATCTGTTACCGCTTCTTCCTTTCAGGGTCACGGGGGTCACTGGTGCCCATATCCAGCAGTCACAGTGCGAGGGGCGGGGGACACCCTGGACAGGGACTAGAATAGGCTTGTTTAAAAAAAGTTATTCTAAAGACATCCAATGATTGTGGCAGACATACAAAATACCCCATCATCAATGGTCCTTAGCTTAGTTTGAGGCAGGTGGAGAAAATTATTGCTCTGTGTCCGTACGGCACAAGTGCATTAAGACGGTCCAGTCTGCAGAGGTCGCCACAGCAAGCAAACATGAAAAACTGAAACCGTTTTCTGCCAGATGTTCTTCCTGACACAACCTGGGCTCAAACCCACAGCTGTAGGATTATAACACCGAGCTACTGCAGCCCCAGTATAAATCAAAGTGTATGTCCAGGAAATGTTAGCTCTGTCAAAAAAAAAACAAACAAACAAAAAAAAACACTCAATACAGACATTTATTGTTAGCAAGATATCCTATAAACTTCTGGGCAGGTTTTGATGGAACTTACAGAAAACAATCAGAGGATGGAGATCTACAACTGATTAACTTTTGGAGTAACCCAAATTGAAGATGTCTGTCACTACTCAGTGACCTTTGCAAGCACAAAGATGGCTGCAGGGCGTTGCTGAACACAACACAAAAGTTCTTTTTCAACTTTCAAGATTCAAGTCTCAAAGTCTCAACACCCCAGTATTTACCAGGTAAAAGTGTAATTGTTTCATATCGCCACGAAACAAAGCACAACTGAATAATACAGAGATTAAATATTTTCTTTACCACAATGTAATATTTAACTTATTTATCTGACTCAAAATTCCAGCTAAATACTGTGAAAAGATTGCAAAAAAACCCTCAAAATATCTGACCCAGATCATGAAGTTTAAAGAAAATGACCTTGGAAGGAAACTTGTGATTGAAGAAACTACTAACAATTTCTCGCTGATATTATTAATAAAATTATGTGTTTTAAATGGGGCTACTTGGAGGCATTATGATTTTCTAAAGTGGTAACTTTTATAAAATGTTTTAAAACAACAACAGAACATAATTACCGTTGTCATGGATACAAAAACCACAACAGTTAGTTCAGAAAAACAAGCTTTTCTCCTTTTTTCCTTTAAACAAATTAGAGATGTCTGACTTGTTTCTCACTGTATTTGAATTCCATTCTAATTAACCAAATTTTTTTCAATTTTTTCAACCCCATCTCATATTTGTTTTTAGAATATGGTTTAAGGAAGTGTGGTTGTTAAGCATTGTTTAAAACGTATAGAGAAATGCAGCTAATTGTTCTAGTCTTTCCTGCAGTTTCTATGGAGACAAATTATAAACATTTCAGACATTTCTGCTAGAAGTAGCAACCTGTTCTTTAAAAAATACTGGAAATTACCCAAAACCTTGACGAGATGGCGTCCATGCCCACCCACAGATTAGCCAAGCTGCTGCAGGAAAATGAGAGAGTGAAGATGGAGCTGACCACACAAGTGGAGGAACTGAAAGTTCAGCTTCAAAACACCAACCAGCAGGATAAGGACGGTGCGTTCACTGCCAAGGTGAAGGAGCAGACAGCTGAGGCTCAGTGCCACCACGTCCACAGGAAACAGAAACACAGAGCTCAGCTAGTAACCAGGAGAGATTTCTGTCCACTTCAGCAACAAGATTATCCGACCAATCACAAAATGTCTCCAGTGAGACAAAACAGAAATGTGCTATATGATCAACTGAACAGTTTGGCCAAAGAACTGAACAAGAATTGTGTGCAATTGAAAGAGTTTGTGGAGAGCAGAGCCCAAACTGACCAGGAACTCCTAAAGATCATAAAAGAGTCAAAGGATTTAAAAGCTGAATACAAGAAGGAAAAAGAAAAGAATGCATCTCTTCAACAAGAACTCTATGAAATCAAGAAGCATCAGATGCAGGAGAGCAGATTTCATGCACAAAGAGCATTAAGAGATCTATTTGTCATCAGGGAGCTGAGGGCTGCCGTAGATCGGACCGGTACCCAACGGGACCAGCTGAACATCACTGAAAGGAGACAACTGCTTGGAACTGCTAAGGATGGCAAAACCCAAATCCTTGGACAAGAAGCCACCAAGCAGATGGACCCGAGTGTGGTTTCAGAGCAAGAAACAAACCCACAGATCTCTGAACTGCAAGGGAAACCTGGTACCCAAGACAAATATCTTTCAACAAAACCCAAAACCGCCATGAACAAACTGAAAATATTCCTGAGACTAAAAAAGACAAAGCAGCTGAGTCTGCCGGAGTCCAGCTGAGAAACTCCTCTAACACAGATAAAAAAAATCAGTGAATAAAAAAGTAAGAATCTTACAAGGATCTCTTTTCTTTTTTACTTTCTATAGGAAACTATTTGTTCACTTGGGATTATCACCATAGAGATGTATACAACAAGTAGACTGTCCTCTGGTCACAAGACTTCATGATTCACTGAAGCAACAGCAGTCATAAGCCAAGAGGGCAAACACTTGTACTGTGTTTTGGTAGACATTAGCTAATAGACTTGAGAAAGAGCTATGTAAAAATAATCAAATATATGTAATATAATAATATAATATTAGAATTAATTTTAAGTTTATAAAGCAAATGTAATTACTGGTAATTGTTTAATTAGCCAGTAGATATGAGCTTCTGTTGCATTTAATGCTATACAGAGTAGCATTCTGCTGAATCATGCTACTATTTAGTACAAATTATTAATTATTACAAGCTGGTTTTGCCTCCATGTTATGTAATATTTACAGTGTGACATAAAATTATATATTTAACTTTTTTTTAGGTTTCCATTAGACATTTAGCTGCAACTAGTGGAGCCTACATGGGACATGTTTAAACACTGTTTCTATGAAGGAAATACCAGATAGAGCTCAGTTATTCTTTGTTAATGGTGCCCAGCCATAGCAATGAGACAAGGAATATGATATGTTTAATCAAAGTTAAACATGAAATGTCAAAGTGAATTACAACTAGCCCTTTGTGGGCCACCATAATGGTCATGTAGCCCTTATCTCTGGTTTAAACCCTGGCAGAGGATGATGGTTCGTGACATTATTTCAATAATTATTATAATATTACCACACAGCCAGGGTTACACACTGACCAAGTAAGGTGAACTTTCCAGTACTGAAGTTAAATAGAAACTCACTCACCTACATTTATGGCCCATCCTCGATCAACAGCCAGCTTTCCAGCCTGTAGAAAACAATTCAGTTCAGCAGTTTCAAAATAATTGTATGAGTGTGACTATTTCTAGTCTGTTTCTAACTGAATGTGTTTATAACTTACAGCGATCCTGAGAGACTGCAACAAGAAGACCAAATAACCATTCTCCAAAATCAAAATGACCTGATTGACTTGTGCGTATCTATTCTGAGCCAACAGAACCAGGAGGAGAAACTGGGTGAGTTCGTTGTTTGGGATGCAATAGGTCTTTGGCCTGTAAACCAGCTTATGGTGGAACTTCAATCTGATGTCACATGATTATTGCAATATGCTTAACATGCTGGGCATAAATTCAGCATAAGTTACACTAACATTGTACATAAGCTCTAAAGTCCGAAATGCTGTTTTTCGCTTGTAAAAGTTATGTATCAGTTAGGGACGAGTTACTCATAGGTTATGTATTTGTTCAACTTGTAAGCAGTACAGTATGTTTAGGTCCATAACTGCCTTATCCCATCTTCTGTGTTTGACTATTTGTTGAACAAATTTCATTTACATCAGCATAAGTTGTCTAAAACTCAATGGTGTGACAGCACCTTTCCCTTTTAAGGACAATTGTTTTTCCTCTGACAAATCAATGTAAAAACCTAGAACATCATTATTAGAAAATTGTCATCTAGGAAAAAGAAAAATATAGACGATAAGGTTATTAGATACTTACCATTATTGTTCCTCCTGTTTGGGTTCGCAACGGTCGCAGCACCTTCCTCTGCACCAGCGGATTGGGCAGAAACAAGAGGGGTGGGATTTCTGTGATTGATGCCACCACAACAGACCACTACATTGAAACAAAACACTGTTACAGGTCTGACACATATGGAATGACAATATTTTTACATCTCTCTGTTTTTTCCTCTGTGTTTGACGCAGCGTTGTTTCTTCTACCGGCTTTGTTGGTGGATTTGACAAACCACCACATCAGGTATCATGCCATCCGGTTTGTAAGCACAGATTTGAAAAACAATATCAATATGTTTGAAAGACATCAAACACTACGCCACAGCCTCAGTGGAGACGGACCCAGAAGTCACCTATGATCTGTAACTTTAAGGAAGCTATAAGGAAGAGGTTGGGCAACACAGGAAGTCGGCCTGCGAAAGTTAAAGTCACCTATCTGATTAAATGTGGGTTACAGATGATGGATGGATAAAAAGGTATGAAAAGTTAAAGAGTCAATGCAAATATGTCACTGTGACCATGAAGATGGAAAGTAAAGCTACCTTTAATCTGTTCAGGTAGCGTTTAGAGTGAACCACCAGCAAATCCTCCTCAGTAGCTTCACGGGCTTCTACAATGTTCCCATCATGGATGAACTGCTCATCTGAGACAAACAAGCACAGGGAGAATGCTTCATAAAACAAGAACAATAAGAAAACTTATTCATGCATTAGAGCTTTTTGCAGTTACTATAAAACCTGTGTAAAACTGAAAAGTAAACAGTACTTTTGGGATAAATTGAGACCAGAAGACATAAAATGAGAAAAATTGAGATAAGACAGAATGGCATTAGATAAAGTTATAGATTGAGAGATAAAAGATGATCTGAGAAAAAAATAAGCTGAGACAAGCTAAGACTAAGTTAAGTCCTCCTCTGTTAACAGTTGGTTTTTCTTCTTTTGTTGTAAATGGTTTCCTTCACACCCCTCTCAAACCATCTTCTCTGTCCAAGATATGAACATTTTGGTCCTCTAAACAATGTATGCTTTTCAACTTGAAAAAAATGTTCTGAATAAGCCTTGTATAACAAACATCTTGCTGTAATTATATTATTGAATACATTAGTAAAGTTGGAAATGTCTCAGTGTGCCACTGGATCACTTCATACTTACAGTGAGAGTTTTAAATCGTGCACAAGAAGTGGTGTCTAACATTACTCACTAAGAAGGTGATAGGCAGCCATCCTTTCTTTTTCTTCCAACTTTATGTCTGATACAAATTATTATTATTATCATTATTATTATTATCATCATTATCATTATCATTATTATTGTTGTTGTTGTTAATATTGTAGTGGTCACCCCATAGGGGAAAATGGGGTCACCTGTCTTTGTCTGGGCTCAAAGGGCCTACTCAAGAAGAGACTGAACTTTGTTCCTGATCAAACTGAGTTAATCTTTAATAGTCAATTTTGTTTCTTAAAATAGACTTTTTATTTTTCTTTAATCAATTAGTAACAAAATAATAATCACTTTTATTTTGATTTATAAT
>JAVKLF010000002.1:3921628-3935419 GCA_034783495.1 Millerichthys robustus
CTAAACACTCCCCGGGTCAAATTGACCCGCGAACATTATTGCTGTACCTCAGAAACGAACATAACAGGAGGGTTAATGAACTATTTATTTTTTCTGTATGTGTTTTTTTTTATTATTGATGGCGGCGTGCACGCGCTCAGTGTGTTCTGGAGAAGTGGGTCGGCGCTAGGACCGCGGCTCCGTCAGCGGGTAAATCCGAGCGAAGAGGCAGCCCCCGCCCCCTCCCCCCGGCAGAGGGACGACAGACTCGGTCCGTCTGCACTTCACCCCATCACCTGCGCTTTGGGCCGCAGACGGACCTGAACCAGCCCGGGCTCGCCTCCGGTGCCCTCCCTATGGGCTCGTCACCATGCGGAGGATACGGGCCAACGCCATCGCCATTCTGACCGTCGCGTGGATCCTGGGGACGTTTTATTACCTGTGGCAGGACAACAAGCCCCAGTCGACGCCGTCAACCGCGTCGCAGATCCGCGGCCGGGGCCAGAGGCAGAAGGGGGTCCCCGGTCGGCTGGAGATCCACCGAGACGACCGAACCATCCCGCTGATTGTGAGTCAGGAGTGCTGTGCGCGCGCGCGCGCGTGGGGGTGGGGGGGGAACACAGACAGGGTCCACCTGGCTTACCGAGCCCTGACCGAACCTCTCAGCGACCTAAGAGGCTTTCTGTTAAGTCCGGAGTCCGGTAAACAGGTCGGCCTGAGAACTTTCCCGCCGTGTCGGTCAGGTGGATGAAAAAGAAAAAACAACCGAGCTCAGGTCGGGACATGGTTTAAACCGGTCCTGTTAGCCGGATCAGGTCTCTGTAGGCCATCGGAGGTGTTTACAGTTCTCTGAGCTGAGCTGGTCTCAGACAGTTCCTGAGCTCAGAGCAGACAGAATGGTCGGTGTTTTACCCTTTTGGTTTTGAAAGTTTTCCTGTCTGGTCTAAGATTAAAATCAGAAACAGGAAGATTTGAACCCTTTGTTGGGTTGGATTTTATACATGTGATCGTCAGTAGCTTAATGATTGATCAATCAGCATAACAAAGATGACAAATAATTTAGAAAAAATATAAATCTGAAGAAGTGACATGTGCATATGTATCCCCCCCAATCTTCACGTTCAGAAGTCAGAAAGGGTTCAATCTGATCCACCTTTGGGCTCCAACAGAAAGCAGACAGACCATGTTGGAGAAAAGGTCCTGCTGTCAGTTCACGTCTGGTCGGTCTGAACATTTAGCTTCCAGATTTAGTCTCAAAAATGGATTTTTAAACCTTTACAGTCGGACAGAGCAGGTTTATTCCTGCATTCAGTCAGATCCCGACTGAATGAATTTCTGCAGTTCTGATCACTGCAGACGGGCTGATGTGATAAATCTGTTAATGAATCTGTCCTGCCCCAAAACAATTTTAAATTCTATGTAAAATGGTCCAAATGTGCAGAACAAAACAATACAAAGCAAACAAATGAAGTAGATCATTTCCATCATTTATTGGAACAAATGAATAATGTTTTGTTCTCAGGTGGAGCTGTGGCCCAGCTGGCTGTGTGGAAGGGCCTCGGCTGGTCTCGGTGACCTGCAGTTTGCAGCTGGGTCTCACAAACACTGTCACAGGAGATTAAAGCTGAACTCGGGCTGGGTTTCTGCCAGCTAACATTAGATTATCTGCTGCTGCAGGCGGATTTTGGAGCTGGAACAAGAAGCTTGGAAAAAATATCCACCAATGATTAAAAAGAAAATAGTGAATATTTTCTAATATTCAAAGTTTGCGGTACAAAATGGAGCTGGTTCTTGATCGCATCTTCAGATAGGTTTGTTTTTGATAACCTGAAAGAGAGTGTGTATTTGTATGATTAGCCTCAGATGTGTGAGGTTGTGTTTGACCAGCTGGTAGCAGCAGGCTCTTTAAAACACCGCGGGTCCTGCAGTGCAAGACGTCCCAAAGCTGAGGAAACTGACCTGCAGCTGCCTGTGTGTGAACCGGGAGGATGGAAACAAACGTGGAAGGAGAACCAACCGAACAGGCTTCACTTCTAATCAGATGTTCTTTGGACCGAACGGGACGCTCCTCATGTCAGTGTGATTCAGTCGGCGGGTCAACGACCTGTCACCAAACTGACTCGTTCTGGCTGTAACGACCTGTCACCAAACTGACTCGTTCTGGCTGTAACGACCTGTCACCAAACTGACTCGTTCTGGCTGTTTGTTTCAGTTCAGCTGACCTCATGTTGGCCTAAACCCAAAAACAGCTTCTTCTTCTTTTTTACCATTTTTTTAGTTTTCCTCTTTTTCATTATTACTACCCGGTAAAAATGTGTGTATTTTACAGGAATTGTTTAATGTTTCTTCTATTCATCACCCATGTGCTCCTCTTTCCTCTTATCAATTATTCAGTCTTTTTTTTTCCTCTTCTGACTTTTAATCAACCCTCCTCCTCTCATCCTCCTTTCCCCCTCAGTACATTCATTAGAAGCATTTGTTAGAGAAATGACATCATCTGTTGAAGTCCCGTCCTGCTGGCTCCACTTTCCCTCCCCCGTTTTGCACCCTAACCTCAGCACTGTCGGTTTACAGAAACACGCTGCAGGTCATCCAGGTCTGATTCAGGGTTTCTGATTCATACCTCTGACCTGCAGGAGGCTCTTCACTAACCTTTAGGTTTTTACCTCATAGCACCGCTGCTAGTTTTTGTGCCCAGACTTCAGACTGAGAATTTTTCTTTCTGTCAAACTCAACATGTACTTTTTTATCTGACATGTGCTCATTGAAAAAGTTCACAGGGTGAAATGTTCTGTTAATGATGTTGTCTGAGTAAGGAAAAAGTACACGTTCCATTATTGCAATGCAAAGAAAAGCTGAAGGTTTCGAGCAAGTGCTAAGCTTCTGACACTTTTACAATTTAACCCTTGAAAGCACAACTTTGATCATTTACAAAAATAAAAAAAAGTAAATGTGCTGATATTTAGTGAAATGTTTGCTTCACTCTGTTAATCTGCTCCATCTGTGTCTGGTTAAATTTCTGGCACAAATGTTAAGTCCTGCTCTGTCCCAAACAAAACATGACATCATCTCAGTTTCCAGCAAAGTTTTGAGTAAACTGAAGCAAAGTCAAAAAACAAAACAGTAACTCATGTGAAACATCCTTTGTGCTCCAGCGTAGGAAGAAAAGTTAGTGTTGCACTTTTTTTTATCAGCTTTTTCAAGATTATTTCAAGCTTGTTCAGTTTTGAATAACTATCTAAAATTGAGCTTAAGATTTAATATAGTTTAAATGTACTGTAACTTGTAGTGTACTGCTATACTATGAGTTTTATAGACTTGGAGTCAAATAATTTCCTTCTGTTGCTAACATAAAACTGATAACCACATAGGGCCCATAATGCCGCTTTGGAGGTAGGAGTTAGGTTAAGGACTAAGGTATGAACTGATGGTGGGTTAGGCTATAGATATGAATGGAAGTCAATGCAAAGTCCTTGTAAAGATAGAAAAACATACCGTGTGTGCGCAGGTCTTTGTTACCTGGTGGGGGCAATTTTTGACCATTTTCCCCAAACAGCCTGGTGAGGACCCACTGTTCCTTATGGGGACAAAGCCTGGTCCCTATCGAGGGGAAATCCTGTTGGTGGGTCAGGGGTTTGGTTTAGGACTAATGTGGGAATTGACTTTAGGTTAGGGTTAGGTATGTACCTGTGAGATTAGGGGTCAGGGTTAGGCTGTAGAAATAACTGGAAATGAATAGAAGTCAATGAAGAGTCCTAATGAGGACAGAAATACAAACTGTGTGTGTGCGCATAGCCTCAGTTGAGCTGCACCTCCAGAAGTTTGAACAAATTGTGTGTGTTTGGGATTTGTTGCTTTCTGTGAGCAGCAGACCTGCTCAAAATGTTAGGTCTTGGTGAGGTCAAACCCAGGAATGCAGACCAACACAAAGAGCTCAAGTAAAAAAAAAGAATTATACAAAAAGCTGGCCTTCTAGGAAAAAACATACAAGACAACAAATAAAAATCCAAGACCATTAGGAAAAAACAGACAGGGCATGGAGGCTCAATGGTCCACAGCAGAAAAGTGAGACACTAAACAAACTGGGGCTGATGAGGAAATCTGCCCTAGTTCTTTTGTTTTTTGACCTGGGAAGAAGTGGGATGGATGGATGGATGGATGGATGGATGGAGTTCATAGGACCATATAAAATCTGTTTTATTTCTCCTAAATTCATTCTCTTCTATTTATCTTTCTAAATTCCAAATTTTTTCTTTTTTTCTTTCAGAATTCCAAATTTTAATTGTTATCGTTATTATTAACCTAAAAAAAAAGTGTAATTAGGACGTGACTGAAAATAATTTAACAAATGAATATGAAAATGAAAAAAGTCATGGCTGTAATTTTAATTGGATAAATCCAATCCAGCAGCACTGCCCCTGAAGTCCATGCAGTGTTGCAAATTTGTGTCAACCAAGACAGCTCCACAACATCCTGAACCTAAAGGAAATCATCCACTCCCGGAGGGTGTTTTATACTGTATACAAACAATAAATTGATACTTTCACAACCTCCGAGCAGACATGATTATTGATTAATTGTTGCCGCTGCATTATATTTAGTTTCTGTCAAAGAACAGATGCATATAATATTTTAAACAAGTAATTTAATTAAAATGATAAAAAACTTGAGTTTTATGTAGTTATTAAGAATAAACAGCCCTTTTTGTTATAACCTACAAGATTTAGACTTGTACGATATATTTTCCATCCTAGCACAGTTATTTGTTTGAACTCGGACTACAATTGCAGTCAAAAGTTTGTGTTTCTTTTTTATTTTAACAAAAGAACTCTACAGTTCAGAAAGAGACAATAAATATTTGTTGTTGGACTGCATTCACCCATTAAGCAGTTAAACCAACATTCACTCACTTGGAGTCATGCCACTGACTACCAGCCAGTTGACACCATTAGTTCACTTTCCATTAGCTCTGTTTTTAAGACTTAAAATGAAGTCAGCATTGGGGTTTTTTTTTCAGGAGCTCATTCTAAATCCTAAAACAACTAGGATGAAAGTGTTTCCATGTCATCATGTCTGTTATTCTGTTACACATGTCTCAGCTCTCCTTATGTATTCATCAGCTGTTTAAAGCTCCCACTCTGCCAGACAGAATTAAAGCTCCTTACAGGGAAAATCCAATTATTACCGAGGATTTATTGACTATGTATTCTGACTTGAGGAGTGCCCAGCTTTGTTAAGACTGAGAGTGACCTGACTGAGGAACTAATATTTTTTGTCTGGCTTATTCAGTTTTTCCTACTTAATAAAAAAACGTATTGTCTTTTTTAGCATGTTACAATCCCACAGTGCACATTAATAACTTTTGCTGTAAATGTTACAGGAGATTAGAGGAAGGTTGTTTGTTTGTCCTTCAAACTGGGACAAGTTAAACAAAGTGATCTAATGTCAGAAAGGTTTCACTGATAAAAGTTGTGAAACAGAAAGAGGAGTGATGATACGGCTGTGGAATGGCAAGATTTTGCTAGTTTGATACATATCACGATACATGGGTCCCTATATGATATATCACGATATATCATGATACTGTAAGCAAGGTGAAATATTGCAATATATTGTCATTTTCCCCTCAAATTCATATTGTGAATGCTATAAAACTCCGTTTAAAGATCACACCATGCATTACATCTATAAAATCTAATTAAATTCAGCTTATTTTAAGAACATTGAACATATTAACACAATTCTTTATTTTATTTTTCTTAATTATTTATTTTAATGCTATCAAAAGAAAAATAAATGAAAATTGTTCAATGCCATTTTTTCCATTATTTTTTATACAATCAGCTATCAGTTAAAATTTGGTAAAAATTGCATAAAAAGGACTATTTAAGGCATAATTTAGAGCTATGTACACTGGAAACTGAACACTGTTCAGTGTTCTTCTGATTGCATACAAATAAAAAGTGTTATGTTGACAAGAAGGTATACTGTAATGGGGGTCTGGTGTTTTCATCGTGCTACAGAAGCCTTGGGTTTTTTTTACAACACTAAGAAGGTGCATGTTTTTGCAAATGAAGTAAATCACTGACTGTGTTATCTTGGTTGTACAACTTGAGGCAACTTCAGTCTTTTAACTTCGTTTTGAATTAACTGAGCGGAAACTCTTCACTTTGCAGGTGACTTCGCCCCCACAATCTGAGCAGCAGGTCCAGCTGCTGGGGCGCTTTGATGAGAAGGCCTACCTAGCAGCTAAACCGCTCAAACCAGGAGATGACCCATACAAAGAGCACGCCTTTAATCTGCAGGAGAGCAACCATTTGGGGAGTGAGCGTGCCATCCGAGACACCAGACACTACAGGTGAGCAGAATTTATACCTCAGTTCCACCAGAGGACATAGGCAAAGTTTTTCTGTGAGCTGCAAAGACACGTAGAGTTGTGTAGAAAGGTCTTATTACTTGAATGAGAAGACAGAAGTTATGTTTTTTGGCAGCTCCACTGACACCCGCCTTGAGGGTTTACAGTCCTTGGCTCATTATAAAAAGCCAGTCATCACAAACCTGGAGGTCAAAGTGGATACTGATGATAAATTTGCTGATCAAATAGGAGCAGTGGTAAAATCAAGTTTTTTACATTTAGGGCAGCTGACTAAAGTCCTATAAATTCCTTCTTGAAAGAACATTGAGGGAATAATCCACTCCTTTATTACCACTCAGTGGGATTACTGTAATGGATTTCAAATAGGGGTCAGTACTTCCAGAGGGTCCAAAATTCTGACACATCTTTTCATTGGAATAAAAGAACAGGAGCAGATTTCTCCTATTTTTAGCCTCACTACACTGGCTGCCTGTACATTTTACAATTCATTTTAAAGTTCTTTTATTTGCTTTTAAAGCATTAAATGGTCTTGGCCCACTCTACCTCACAGAGCTGTTACACCTCTATACCTCCTCCCGTTGTCACAGGTCAGCAGACCAGCTGCTCCTGAGCGTCCCAAAACCTAAATGTAAGCTATGAGAGGATCAGGCCTTCTCTGCTGCTGCTCCTAAAATGTGCACTGACCTGCCTTTGAGCATTAGACAGGCCTCTTTTCTGTCTGTTGTTCAATCACTTCACTTCTTAAAACCCATCTCTTCTCAGTGACTTTTGGCACCATATGAGATGTTGAATTTTTAGTATAATTTTAGTTTATTGTAATTGGTTTTATGGGGTTTTCTTTTAATTACATGACAATTTAAAATTTTTGTAGTTTTTTATTAGGCCCGAGCAGCTAAGCGCTGTGAAGGCCTATTGTATCTGTACTGTTTCTTATTATTATGCATTGTGACTGCTATTGTGCTGAACTCCGGGAGTTCAGCACAACGTGTTACACCTACCAGCCGGAGAAGGCAGCCTGTGAGGCTGAGCTCAGGGCACGCAAACCCACACATACAAATCCTCCTATACATTTGTGGATCTCTTGCGGCAGAAGTGTAGCAAAAATCACGTGTGTAAAGAGAGCCAATGGAGAAGCAGCTTGACTTGTAACCATTTATTTTTACACACTTGCAAACCCATTTACACAGACAAGTTGTTTTACACATTTGCAGATTCTCGTACAGACACACAAATCAACTCACACATTTACAGATTCTATTGCACACACACAAATTGAGATACAGACACACAACTCTCCACACACATTTGCAAATGGATTTGCTCCAATAATGGCCCTACAGCTTATTGTCTGTGACCCTGTGTTGGACTTGTGACCTGTCAAGGGTGTACCCTGCCTCTCGCACAATAACTTCTGGAGATGGGCACCAGTGAACCCTGTGACCCAAAAAGAAAACAGTGGGTAAAGAGGATAGATATATGGAATCTTGTTTAAACTATACAAACATAATTTAAAAAGGTGATGATGCACTAACTAAACTCCCAAAACTTAAGATTGCCTTGACCACAGGGCAGGGTTACAGAAAGTTGTACTTGCAATTTAGACTTCTGCCAAATTGTACCCCAATGTTGTACCCAACGGGTATTATTTTGTACAATTTCTGTAGGCTGCAACCACTAATTGGTTGGTAGTGCCTCATAACTAGTAGAATAAATGTTGAATTTTAATTCCATCGATGGCCTTATGCTTCTGAATGAAAAAGTAATACACAGAGACATAAAGCAAATAAATGTCAGGCTGACCAGTCAGATGAATGAAAATATTTATCAGGCTTTTAAGAACAGTCTGATTACAAAACAATTAATTGGTTTTGAAATGCATATAAAAATAATAATCCACCCATTATCTTAACCAGCTTCTTCCTTTCAGGCTCACGGGGGTCACTGAGCCCATATCCAGCAGTCACAGTGTGAGGGGCGGGGTACACCCTGGACAGTGTATAGTGTATATTTGTATTAGTGTATTTTTGTATATTGCATGTTTTATGCAGTTTCAACTTAGTTGCATTAACATTCAGAAATACAAATAAATCATAAGAGTATCATTTAAGCAGATTGTTGAGCTCTTGTGCATGTTGTTTTTTATCGTCATCACTTTCTCAGGGGAAATATTTTAACTGAAAAAATATGAAGTGAGCTTAAAACTCAGCGATGTATAAAATTTCAGATTCATGTCATGTGACTTGGAGCAGCAAAAAGTAGAAGGTCCTACATCTGTGCGATTGTTGCCAGGCAACTACAAATGATTTCATGTCATTAGAGCAACAACAACAGACGAATCCACAGGTTTCTGCGGCTGCATCAAACTTTCTGATTTCAGGCAAATGTACTGAATGCAACTGACTGAACACTAAATGTGACTTAAAAAGGAAAGGATGTGAACGTTCCTCCACTTCTCTTTGTAGATGTGCATCACTGACTTATGATGCAGACCTTCCATCCACCAGCATCATCATCACTTTCCACAATGAAGCTCGCTCCACTCTCCTTCGAACTGTGAAAAGGTAATGAGGTAGAACAGGATACACCCACCCAGGCAGCAGCCACAACACAAACTTGTGTTTTAGACCTGGTCACATTGCTCTTTTTTTTCTCTTCTAGTGTTTTGATGCGAAGTCCTCCAGCTCTTATTCAAGAAATAATCCTGATAGATGACTTCAGCTCTGACCGTGAGTTTGTTATTTTGTTCTTTGCTGGTTTCAAAGATTGCCATTGAATGTCGATATTGCTTTGCACCTGATGATTGTGAAACTGACATGTGAAGAGTTTGTAATGCATCAGAACTTGACCTTTTTTTGCATTTTATATGTAGTTTGTGTTTTTAGATGAACTCTGATCATTTATATCATTTAGATAATTGTTCTGAGTTAAGGTTAAAACTTCACCATTTTTGCCACAATAATCAGATATTTTCAGTGAGAAAACCATGGAAGAATGTATCTACAAAGCCTAAAACCACTGAGTGACCCAGATCTGCAGGCCCTTGAGCTCCGCTGCCTTTTACAGCAGATGGGGTGCAGTTGTGGAAATCATTGCAAGGACACTGAATCATGTCTGTAAAACCACCGTTAGTCAGCAGCTTGTTCCTCATCCACATATGAGACATAAACCTCCACCATATGTAGAAAAAAACCTTACAACTAAGTCTGAAAATTTCTGCCTGGACTTATTTTTGCATTTTAACTGTGCATTGGTCCATAAAATGACCTGTGAGTAAATATTTTTGGAAAAGACTTTTAATATCAAGCAGTTGTATACATTTTAGTGTACAATGAAAAGTGTATTAACAGTTTAAAATGAAGAAAAGCTAAATATGATTAGAGAATTTCAGGACAGAGACAAAAAGGAGCTCAGTGTCCCTCCCCCAGGACGTGGGTTACTGAGCCCTGGAGCCAGGCCAGGGGGAGGGGCTTGCCCTGGGTGGCAGCCGAGAGGAGGGGCCATGGCGCTCTGACCCTGGCTTACCAAAGCTGGCTTTTGGGACATGGAATGTTACCTTTCTGGTGGGGAAGGAGCCTGAGGTTGTGTGTGAGGTTGAGAGGTAGATATAGCTCACCTCAATGCACAGCACGGGCTCTGGAAACTCTTTCCTTGACATTTGCAGCTGTTCAGCTTAGTATCAAAATGATTTGATTGCATTGTTAAAGGAAGAAAATTCTGGAGCATTTATGCTTGGTAATTAGGAATAGTTTAATGTGACATTTACTTTATTGCATATCTAAAGGAATGTTTTCACCAGTGAGAGATTTTTGTTGTCAGAAAATGAAACTAAAAAATCAAGAAGCAATAAATGACCTTATAGATGCTCTGCATCAATGTTTTATCACAGAAAATGAGACAGAAAATAGGATGACAGCTTTACAGGGATTGACTAACTTTTATATAACTGAGAGAAATCAAACTTGATACAAAATACAAAAAGAAAAAACCCACAGGAACAGCTTTGATGGACTTATCAACCGAGCGATCAAGCGACCTGTCCAGGGTGTCCCCTGCCCCTCGCACTGTGACTGCTGGATATGGGCATCAGTGACCCCTGAGATCCTTATTCCTTATAGATGGATAGAAGTAAAACAGCAACAGCAGAAATAATCAAAACTTCTGTCAGCGTTCAGAGACGTTTTAGAGAGAGAGAAAACTGCAGGTCAGAATGACCCCAACACTTAGAACATCCCTGTTTTTGATTTCAGTCTTGAGTATCATAAAAACAGTTGCCTGCAATGTTTCAGTTTGTGGGTTTACTTATTGCTCCTGTCTGACAATAAACCACTAAGCCTCCTCTTATTCTGTCTCTTTCTTCTTGTGCAGCTGCTGCCTAATGCTGAGCTTTTACCAAAAGTGTTTGTGAGAAAAGAAGACTGTGTCAAATTAAAGCTGCTGCAGTTTTAAAATAGTTGTCTCTTAAATACAAATGATTTTCTCTTCCCATGAGTCGTGACTGAAGTTGTCAATGTCGGGTTTAAAAATTTTTTTTTTACAGTTACTGTATTTCACATTAATGTTTGAAGTCACAAAATTAATCAGTTGATGTTATAGAACGAGAGAAGTCAGAACCAATATTTAGAAGAATGATTATGTTTTACAGTTTTTTTTTTTTTTCATTTTCTTTATGTAATCAGGACAGTGTGCAACTAAAACATAAATGTAAAAACATTCGATGTATTTCACCAAATTTAGCTTTAGGCTCGCTTTCGTACGTAGTCCTTCCAGACAAACAAATACCACCAATAAAAAAAACAAAAACAAAGAACATCAATGTAACAAAGAAAAATGGTGTTTAACAATTAAAAGCACGCTCAACAACCAGCCCACCCTCAATATTAAGAACAAAAGTAAGCTATATTAAGAATTACCTAATAAAATGTAGTTATTGCAGTGTATTACAATATTGATGTTAGTTAATCTCAGTTCAAGTTGTATTTTATCCCCAATTCACAACAAAAATCATTTCAGGTTTTTTACATACATTATAAAATGCCAATACGTACAAATTATCTATCTAAGGAAGCCAGCAGATTTCAATAAATCTTCAGTTTGTCCTAATTTCTCACCCTGAGCAGAACATTGGAGACAGTGGAAAGTAAAAACTCCAGGAAACCACCAGCAGACCAAAATCAGACTCAGGACGAGTGGCCATCTGCCTCGACTGTTTGGGCTCAGAGAAAACAGGAAAGAGACACAAACACAGAACACATGTTGGTGACAGTGGAAGAAATGACTTCTATTTCAGAAGCTCCAGCTCCCATTCTATTTTTGAAAACTCTAGGAACCACAAGAAAACCTGCAGTCTGAGGGTGAAGTGTTCTGTTAGGAACAATTAGATCTTTAATATAGGATGCAGCTTGGTTGTTGAGAGCTTTGTATGTTAGAAGTAAGATTTTCTAAATATAACAGGGAGAGAGAGAGAAGCTAAAACTAAATAATGATCTCTCCTCCCAGTTCTTACTAGAACTCCAGCAGCAGCATTTTGGATCAACTGAAGACTTTTAAATGTCTTTTGGACACAAAGGCTCTGTGTGGAAGTCCTTTCAATCTACCTAGACTTTTCGTTTTAAACCACTGTTGTGTGCCTCTGTGGTGACTTTATCTTTACAAAACATGTTTTTCAGCATGTACTCATAACTTGACAATAAGACATCAGGTTATTAACTGACACAGTACAGGTATACATGTTCCATAACAGTGTCAACATGTTTTACCTGCATTCTGCATCAAGAAGAATCGGGGTAAAGTAAGACAGACTTGGAAGCTAAAAAGGAAACTTCTTTATTGTTTATTTTGATCTATAGGGCACCAAATGTTGGTGGTCATGAAAATCTCTACTTTCGTAGACAGTTTAAAATGTAGTTACAGTTTGGACCAAATATTATCTAAAAGAAATAAAACAGTAAACTGAACTGCACAATCTGTTATGTGTAGGTCTGACTGCTAAACAGGAAGATTTTATGTTTTTGAAAATTAGAATTTTCTCAAAATGTGATTCACATCAGACTGACATAAAATAAGATGAAAGGAGAAACAGGTCAGTTCCAGTTTGATAAGAAGAATTATTTCTTTTTTTGAAAACATTTCAACACCTATCCAGGAGTTTTTGTCAATTCTGTTAGCTACCAGCTCAGTGCGAACTATCAGAATGGACAAAGACTCCTGGATAGGTGTCGAAACATTTTTTAAAAAAGAACTGATCTAAGGTCCGGTTGCCTCTGATTCAAGCCTGTTTGCTGATGTGATGACCCGGAAAACTGAGAATTGCACAGGCAAAAATAATAATAAATTGCCTATTTCTAATGCATTTTACATTTTAAAATATCAACGTTCTACTGGGGAAACTATCATTTTTAGTGTCATCTGGCAGTTTGATGTCATTTTTTCGTATAGTGAGCTGAACTAAAGTACAGTTCACAATTTTCAAATACAAATAAAAACTCAAAAATAGACAATCTACCTAACAGTTTGCAACATCTGGTTTGTGTGTGACTTTTGATTTCCTTTTTTTCCATTTCCCTATTTGTTATGGGCCTCCACTACTTGTGTACACACACACACACACACACACACACACACACACACACACACACACGACAGAATACAAAATGTAATTAGAGGATTACACGTTGTCAGGCTTTTTTTACATCTTTGCAGAGGAGGGAGTCTCGATTAACCCACAGTCCCACAGTAAAATATACACTCCCTGGTGTTGGTGCTAATTCCCTCTCGGGTGTGAGTGTGTGCTCATGTTTGCATGCTGTTTGACCATATGCAGCAACAGAAGCTCTGCAGTGTCCTTATTGCTTGTGCAGAGAAATAGAGGATGTTGGGAACTAATTACTCTGAAAATGCTGCAAACAGTGTTTCTGATTTGTTTGGTGCAGACTGATGGATGTCAGAGAGTTTCATCAGGATACAGATCTGTGTTTACTGAGGGCAGCAACGTCCATCTGTACTCCTGCTGAAAACACACTGAGGTGTCAGTGTGCTTTCTGTGGGGTTGTGTTGAGTGTGAGAAGTTTAAGAAGAGATCTGTTTTTCTCTGTGTGTATTCTGCCTCCAGAATAACATGTCATCTCCTCTGCTCCTCCCTGCAGTTGAGGACTGCCAGCTGCTCTCTCACATCCCCAAAGTGCGCTGCCTGAGGAACAGCCGGCGAGAGGGTGAGTGGTGGGGAGGAGGACGGACGGGAAAGCAGATGGTTTGTGGGAAAATATAGTATGATGTGTGTGTTTAAACAATGGGGCCCGTTATTTATATTAAACAAACAAAGAAGGACATACTCCAGGTCAAGACCTAGTTTTTGTGGTCCAGGTGTAGTTTTCTATGGTCCAGGTGTTGTTCCTGTCTAGTCCAGGTGTAGTTTTCTATGGTCCAGGTGTGGTTTCTCT
>JAVKLF010000002.1:4022951-4035155 GCA_034783495.1 Millerichthys robustus
GTGGCGTCTGAAAACTGGTGGTTTGAAACAGCTGAGTTGGAATCAAGCTAAATATCTGATAAATATATAAAATCCTTACATAAAAGATCAAAGGATGACAACTGTACTTCTGCAATGCCTGTATTGTATTTATTTTTTGGATTGTATGCTTACATGAGTTCTGTGAAGTGATGGGCACAGAAAACCAAATTGTTAGCTTCATTAATCTCTAAACCGCTACACATATTCCTCAGTTAAGCAAAATTTTTACAGAATTTTGGATTTCCTTGACATATTCTTGTTCAGGTCTTGTTTAGACATGTATTGACTGTAAACTAAAACCGTGAGTCAGAAGTTGTGCTATGTAAGTAGGATGGCACTGTGAATGCAGAAGTTTATCTCAATTGCAGATGAAATCACACAGTCACTCTACTACATGTATAACATGTGACTAAATGTCACTCCTACATGTTAAAGTCAATATCTTTGATTTTTGAGATTGTGGTGCAATGCATTCAAAATCTATTAGTGGAATAGAAAATAACTGGTATTATATAATACCGGGTGTGGAGTCAGTTAATTATTTTTAAAGTTAATGATGGTGCCAAACCGTTCAACAAGGAATTAGTTCCACTACTAGCAGGTTAGTGGAACTGTGCCCACCACAGGTTCTGTGTTTATCATACATGGTGGCTGTGTACTGTAGTTACAGGATGTTAGTCCCACCTGTTCCGACGTGCTGCTGGTGTGAGTCTCTCCTCTCTCTGCTGCGCCACAGGACCTGCCAGCTGACAGACAAACAATTTGTTCAAACAAGGCATTAGGAAAAAAATTATTCTGACTTTGTTACATTTACGAAATGTTTATTTCAACCCTGATTTCTTTGAACAAATACTTAGTTAATTAAATTAAACTCACAGTGAAACTACTGAGTCATTAAAAAACATAACTGTGTTATTTTTAACTGCTGGTGTTACACCTTTTTTCCAGACTGCTTGTTGATCTGACCGGAGGAACCCTTTATGGTATCAGGAGGTGCTGCAGGAGAGGGTGGGTGCACACTGACAGTAAATGTTTTACTCTCCACGGCCAAGGCAGCTGAGGGCTCTGCTAAGCAACACAGTGATGCAAAACAAAATGTGAGGCGGCAGAAATAATGAAGGTTCTAATGTCGCATGTTAAATATGCCAAAAAAGATTTTTGATAATGACGCATCGGCTGAACTCACTGTTTTGTGGGAGCTGTTGGACAGCAAAGGGGTCTCCATGTTTGGAGAGAGAAGCAGGAGCAGATGTTGGAACAATCTGCTGTTGAGGCACAGAGATGCTGAGACACAGGGTGGGCGGGCTGCTCCGGACTACAGAACAACCTGACGGCTGATGTTTGGAAACCTGGACTTGGGGAACTGATGCTTGGACCTGGTTTGGAGGCTGCAGAACAGATGGCTGAACGTTCACCTGGGTCTTTGACACCTGGTGCTGATGAGGGACTTGGTAATGAACATGGGGATCAATGTGGGCCTGGGCAGCCGAAGTCTGGGAGCTTGAACCTTCAGATCCAGGTGGAGAGGAGAGAGTTGATGAGGCTGGTCTGGAAGAGTCCTGACTCTGAGTAGGGGAACAGATGAGCTGTGTATTTCCAGAGTCTGAGGGATGAGGAGAAACCTCATCAGACTGGTGTGACATCATCTTGTGGTCGTCTTGTTCAGAGACTGTTCCAGTCTGAGGTTGGACCTTTCTGCTGTCAGCCACCGGGGAAGTCAGCGGCTCCATTGGCACTGCTGACAGTGCTCCAACCAGTAATTCAGATGGGACAGGAGAACTAGGTGCTCGCTGTGGGCACAGAAAAACCAGACAGAAGCAGTTAGATAGATCTGACAGAATGTTACTGAGCCAACTCCTGACTAAACTAAATTGAAACAAAGCTGTTCTCTCTTCTGGGAGGGATTTTCAAGTGCTCACCTGTGACCTGAAGGAACTGCTAAATCAGAAAGAAGGAGCCTTCAGGGAAGGAGACGGGGAATTATTGAGGTGTTTACAAAAGCAGCTTACGGTCAAGATAAGAAATAGCAAGGAGGTTTACAAGAAGAAGCTGGAGAGCAAGCTCCAGCAGAATAATATAAAAGAGGTGTGGTCAGGGATGAAAACCACAAGATTCAAGCAGAAGGAGGATTGGACAGATGGAAGTCTGGACAGAGCCAATGAACTGAACCTATTCTTCAATAGGTTCAGTTCAGGAACAAGCTCAGCATCCTTCTGTCTTGTCTACAGCAAAACAAACATACCACCCTCCATTAACCCAAAGCTGCCCTGTCACACCTCAAACACTTTATCTTCCACCTCTGCAATGGGCCCTTCTGCTTCTGCATGTTGGTTTTCAACCAAATTAGAAGACAATTGTGGTTCCTCTGCCTCCCCCTTCCACTCGTGTGTCCCTAAAAGTCAGGTGAAAAAGCAGCTGGAGACTGAACCGGAATAAGGCTGCAGGTCCAGATGGTGTCAGTCTCAAGAGTCCTGAAGACCTGTGCAGAGCAGCTTTGTGGGATTCTGCAGGACCTCTTCAACCTTAGCCTGACCCAGAGGAAAGTTCCAGTATTGTGGAAGACCTACTGACTCGTTCCAGTACCAAAGAAAACTCACCCATCAGCCCTCAATGACAATAGACCTGTTGCCCTGACATCCCACATCATAAAGGTCTTAGAGAGACTCCTGTTAGTCCACCTGAGTAAGCAAATAAGCACATATCAGGATGCCCTGCAGTTTGCATTTTGACGTGGAGTTGAAGATGTCATCATTGCACCTGCTTCAGCAAACCCATGTTCTTCATGTTCTTTGATTTCTCCAGTGCATTTGACACAATTCAGCTTGATTTACTTTGTCAGAAACTCCAGAAGACTCAGGTGGAGGCCTCAACAGTCGCCTAGATCAATGACTACCTGACAAACAGACCACAGTTTTTTACGACTGAAAGACTGTGTCCAACCATGTGGTCAGCAACACAGGAGCACCACAGGGGGCTGTACTCTCATCATTCCTTTTCACTCTGTACACTTCAGACCTGCAGCACAAGTCAGACTCCTGTCATCTACAGAAATACTCAGCTGACGCTGCAGTTGTTGGGTGTATCAGAGATGGTCAAGAAGCCGAGTACAGGGAGCTGTGAATCGCTTTGTGTCATTGTGTGGAGACAATCATCTTATCTTGAATGCGAATAAAACAAAGGAGATGATTGTAGATTTTAGGAGAAACAGAGTTAGCTCAAGCTCGATTTCCATCATGAGAGAAGAAGTAGAGGTGGTTGAGGAATACAAATACCTCAGTATTCATTTTGACAACAGACTGGACTGGAGATTCAATAGTGAAGCCATCTACAAGAAGGGACAGAGCAGACTGTACCTCTTGAGGAAGGTTTGCAACAAGATGTTACAGATCTTCTATAGGTCTTTTCTGGAGAGTGTCATTTCTTCTGCCATCATCTGTTGGAGTAGCAGCATCAGAAGCAGGGACCTAAAAAGGCTCAACAACCTGATAAAGAAGGCTGGTTCTGTTCTGGGGACTACTGTTGAATCTTGGGAGATGATGGTGTAAAGAAAGATTTTACATAAAATTAGGAATATTATGGACAACCCCGACCATCCTCGCCTTGAAACGGTCAATGAAAAACAGCGTATTTTCAGTGAGGCTTCTTCAAATAAGTTGTAAAACAGACCGCTACAGGAGCTCTTTCCTGCCCACAGCCATCACCATCTACAACAACTTTTTACTGTAATGAGTTACTGCAACACTTTATTTCCCTTTGGGATAATTAAAGTATGTTTGTATTGAATTGATAGAATGAGAAGTTAGTTAACCAGAAGAGACTCAGAGTAGAGTCACTGGTCCTCCACATCGAGAGGAGCCAGTTGAGGTGGTTCGGGCTTCTGTTAAGGATGTCTCCCTAGGGAGGTGACCCAGGACATGCTGGAGAGACTATGTCTCTCGGCTGGCATGGGAACACCTTGGAATCCTCCCACAAGAGCTGGAAGAGGTGGCTGGGGAAAGAGAGGTCTGGGCTTCCCTGCTCAAGCTGCTGCCCCCACGAGCCGACATAGATTAAGTGGAAGATAATGGATGGATAAACTGAATTAAAAGCTAAAGCATTGTGGTGTGTTTATGACATTTTTTTTTTTTTACTGTTTGTACCTCTGTTTATGAAGAAAAGCTGTGGAATGAAATGACTTTTAAACTGAGGAAATGGTTGAACATAAAGTATTTAAAAAGCTGCTTAAAATCTGCCTATCTTCATTTCTGAGGTGTACCCCACTAAATTAAATTAAAATCCTTGCAGGCAGCTGCCAAATTGGCAGTACAAAGTAGCCTGAGTTGGGGAACATCCAGCAGTCATAGCAGGAGATGTAGGGGACAACTAGGACAGGTCTCCAGTCCATCATAGGGACAGAGACAAAAAAGACAAATCACTATTCATACTCTCAATCACACCCAGGGACAATTTATAGTTACGAACTAACCAAACATGCATGTTTTTGGTCTGTTGGAGGAAACCTGAGTACCCAAGGAAAATCACAAGTGCACAGGGAGATCATGTAAACTCCACACAGAAAGGCCAGGAAGCGAAACTGCAATCTCCTTTCTGTGAGGCAGCAGCTTTAACCACTGCTGTGCCACTCACAGTGAGACTGAAGTGAAAAAATTACTTCATTTCTATTTTTAATCTTAATTTTGAGTCTCTAACCAGCCTCTAACCACTGCAGCCCAATGAGACACTACCTTACAGCATACTTGCTCTGAACTTCAGTGTTCAAAGCCTGAAGGCACACTGGGACATAAAGAGAGAGCGATATAAGTATAACCTGTTATCAGTAAGATATAATAGATCCTGTTTTGCTTTACCGCAAATAAAAAACAATGACTGCAGAAACACTGACCTGCTGCAAACGTTGCATAAAGTCCTGGTTCTGACTTATCGACAGGGCGGCATCTTCCAGAACTGGGTTCAGGTCTGCTGGGGACATCAAAAGTTTGGGTACCTCCACGGCTGAATTGGGGCAAAGCGGTGGCTCAGGTGGGGTCTGTAAAACTGTGACTACAGGAGGAGGTGAGGACTGGAGTCCTGAAGAGGTTGGTTGGACAAAGACATGTTGGACATGTCCAAAGTGCTGGAAAGAGACAAGTTCTGGTCAAAATATAACCCAAAGCTCTGTCTTCATTATTTGTTTTTGTGGTACTTCACATTTCCTTCTTTTAGGCTTATTCATTACAGTTGTGTTGCAATGAAGTATTAAAGCAGCATGAACAATTTGTATTTAATAAAGAACTGGATTTTATGGTACTGCTGCTAAATGGATGGTGATGGATTTTAGTTTGGTGTTTTCTTTTATCATGTATAATTCAGTATAACTCTTTAGCTGTGCTACAAATAAACTGAATTAAACTAAATGTGTAAAACAATAGATATAATACAAAAAGAAAGCGTCTCGTCACAGGAAGAGACCCAAAATCCTGTTAGTTTAGATGCAGTTTGTAAATCTAAACTCTATGAAGAGGTCATAAGTCACACTGGGTTAGACTACCGTAAATATCATAAACTTAAATATTTTACATGCAAATTGAAACCTGTTTGAGATTAAGCTTTTTTTTTTTCCTGAATAATGCACAGTATGAGCTAAAGGTCAATTTGTTAGAAGGGGCACCACTTTAGGGGGGCCAGGGGGTTCGATAGCCACCCCTAAAAACTTGGTGGTCCCCCCACTGGCCCCCTTTAGTCATAGAGCTTTATCCTTCTGAGTCCCAAGATTTTGCTTGGTGTACATTTTTAATTTCCCCATTTTTTGAGGAATTAGGGGTTAAAAATCTAAATATGTATTTTATTCAAAATTAAATACAAACATTTAAATCTAGTCCTGGTGAATAAGAACAACTGGTCTAAAAGTGATGTCCTCAACATTAGGATTCAGGGTTAGGACAATTTATAGCATTGTATGTATCTGTTCATGTCACATGATCAGATATTTTCTGTAAAATAAGAAATTGAGCTACAGGATTCAAGACACCTGACTAGAATGAGTGAGTAGTTACCAGGCTTCTGCAGGACTTGAAGACCTGCTGAAGAGCAGAGAAACATCTGAAACTTGCAGGATGGTGGCTTTCAAGGACCAGGAATGAGGTACACTGTCATTACTGAAACTTCTATTATCATTACTTTGTTTTCTATTTGCACACTGAGCATCATCAGTTAGTCTTGACTGCATCATATACTTTTGTCAAGAAATATCTTCTGCACCATGTAACCTCATGTTGGAACAAAGCACTTCGAGGAACCCACGAACAAGTTACCTTCATAAACCTGAGTAACCAGTGATTATTCTACAGACTGAATCCACTATACTCTGATTTGAAAAAAATGTAAAATTGTTCTTGTAACCCATTTGTGGCGCCCCCTAAAAGGATGGCGCACTTAGCATCTGCCTATACCATGGGCCAGCCCTGTCTGGAGGTGCCACTGCTTGTGGCTATTGCTTGGAAGATTGGTAAATACTGTAATTTGGATGTTAGTGTGTTTGTGTGTATTTTTGGAATTCAAGCTGAGACGGCAATAAAGCTAAAATCTCGTGATTTTTTTTTTACAATTCTTTACAAAAGTAGTTCAATTTAAATTTAAGAAAACCTACAATATGAATAAGTCAGCATCTAATCTACTATAAGTGACACTAATCCTCCATGGGTCTATGTGGAGCTCACCTGTTGGAGATGGTGGAACGGATCCTCAGCGGCGCTTCTGTCGTCTGGAACAGAACTTTCGGGCAACAGGACCACAGAGGCCCGCTGAAGGCTCAGCTGGCCTTCTGTCACTCCTGCCCGTGGAGCAGGGTGGGGATGGGCAGCAAGGGGCAGTCCCTGAACAACCGATGGACCATTAACAATAGAGATGGAAGTAAGATCTGGGGGAAGCACACTTGAGCTGTTGATCAAGGTAATGTGGTTCCCGAGAGCAGGACTGTGGACCAGCGTAGCTTGTGGTCCCTGCCCCCCTGGAGTGTAAGCTCCAGCCAGTTGTGCTGGCATCTGGAAGACAGTAGCAGGGGCTGACTGGAGCTGTAAAGGTCCTGAGAGCACAGTGGCCTGGCGAAGTGCTAGCTGCCCTGTAGGAGTGGTGAAGACTGGGCTGAAGTTCAGCTGTCTTTGGGGCACAGTTAGGATCTGAGAGCTGTCTACAAGCTGGCCAGCTGAGGGGGTCATGCTGTGGACTGGTGGGTCTTGGTGACTAGGGGTGAGCAGAGATGAAGCTGCTCTGGCAGACTGGGCGATTGTAACAGGAGACTGGCCTGGAAGAAGAAACTGGTTCTGACCTTGGAAGAGTCCCTGAGGCTGGAGCACAAAGGAGCTCCCTTGGTTGACCAGCTGTAGGCTAACAGGTTTAGAGAGCTGCTGTGTTGGTTGTAGCTGTGGTACTACAGTCTTTTGGGCTGGAGCTTGAGACAGTAAAATGTTAGATGAGGCAGTCCCAGGGACAAATGTAAGACCAGGAGTGGGTTTCTGCCCTGAAGGCTTGGGACTGATTTGAACTAGTCTGGGCTGAATGCTGATGGGCAGTTTGGGTTGGATAGGAAGAGGAGCACGCTGTAAGACAAGGCCTGGTGCTGGTACTGCTGTAGCTCTCACTGTTGGGGTAAGAAGGGGGCGACTTGCGGGTATAGCCTTGTGTAGAATCATTCTGGAGCCTTGAGCAGGACTTAAAGAAAAAGAAGTGTCTGAAGATGGAGTAGGAAACACATTCCCAGGAAGCAGTCCCATCAACTGAGGAGGGGCAGCAGGTCTTAGAGATGGACAACCTGGTCCAACAGCTAGTAGGGAGGGCTGGGGGGGCTCCACTGCTGCTTGGGTGTCTCTGGGCAGTGTTGAAGGAACGGGCAGGGTCACAGACTTGGGTATGAAGGGCACACTGGGTGGAGAGAGGAGAGGGGCTGGTGAGTAAAGGGACAAACTATCCCCAGCTTGTGCCAGGTCTGCTTCAAGAGCCATAGTCTGCTCAGTGATTTCAGCTTCCTGCAGGCTCTGCTGGAGGATATCACATGCCACCACCACTTCCCCCTCTTCGTTCACATCCCTTTTCTTTGCCTCACATACAGCCTCCACAAGTGGCCCATCCTGCACAGCCTGTGGGTCCTCTCCTCCTTCTGGGGATGACAGGAGGGCCTCATCCAGAAAGGACAGATCCACACACTCAGGTGGAGGTGTGTCTGGGGAATCCCTGTCATCCCCCAGCAGAGAGACAGGACTCTGGTAGACAGAAAGAGACACACAGACAACAGAGGAGACAAAAGGAAAAGGCGTGGGAGGACTGTGTGATTAGTCAGAGTTAATCCTGTTGCAGAAACAAAAAAAGAGAAAAGAAACTGCATTCTCCTGTGGGTAAATGCTGCTGGCTGTGTATCCAGACACTCACCGGGGCATCTGTGAAGAGGGAGGGCTCCCCAGAGGAGGCGTTAATGAGCAGATCTTCAGTGTGCAGCTGGTGGGAAACAAATCAGTCCATTTCAGGCTGGGCTTGTTTGATTGTGTTGAAAAGCGCAGACGGTAAGACTCTATTTCTCCCTGTCAGAACACCTCCACACGTTCCTCATAACTGGGTGTCAAAAAATATCGGCGGCTCAAATTTACAAGGCAGTTGTTACCTCATTGGTCCCATGAAGGAAGTCGTTCAGGGCTTGGGGGTCACTGAAAGAGCATTTTTGGCACACATTTTAGAAGGAGGAGATCCCATTCAGTTCATGTTCAGTTCATAACGCTCTTTATAAACATGACAAAATCAGAAACTCACCATAAAACATCTAGTAGACAAGTCCCATCTTCATCCTCCATGTCAGCTGAGAGGAAAAGGAGGTTTAATTCTACAGCTGTTGTTTAGATCATTCGGAGAAGAAAATGCATGCAAATCTCATTTAAAGCTAGGATTGGTAACCTGTTCAGAAAGACTTTTTGTTACACTGGATAAATGGTCCTTCCATTCTGAGAGTAGTCAATACATTATGTATTCAGAAAAAAAAGATAAAACTATTCGACCTCGTGATTAAAAAGGGGAAAAAAGAACTGATGACATGGAGACATTGCTTTTAAACTTTGGTTCAACTGAATTTTTATTTTTTTTAAACTTATGACACTGGTCTTGAACGACGTAATCGTACACCCAGAAAAGACTGAAACTAATTTGTCCACAGGGACATCTCAGGTGTGTCCTGTAATCATCATCACAGGTGTGTTCAGTCTGTAATCAGTCAGTCTGCCTGTTTAAAGGGTGACAGGTAGTCACAGGGCATGGAGGACAGTGTCTCAGCTGAGGACAGTGTCTCAATGATAGACATCGTGTTAAAGATAAAACAGCTGGATGTTCCTGTGACTAAAGCTGCTCAGATTGTTCAGACATTTAAGGTCCACAGGACTGGAGACTAATTCGAATGGAATTATGATGGTGTAGATTCTCAGTCATCCAGGACATGGTAAATTCACAATAAATAAATAAAAGTTGAAATTAAAAGAAAAACTGGATTTCTATTCTGCAGATGACGACGTTTCGCCTCCCATTCTGTCTAGAAATTGTTACTTTCATTTCAGGAACAGCTTGAAATTGTAAAGTTTTTTTGTCAAAAAGTGAACTTCAAATAATCATTCATGCTTTCATGTTTTCTCCTGCGGACCGCTGCAGCAGCTTCTTCCCAAGTTTAACACAAGAACCCTGCTTCAGGATTATTAACAAGCAAGCTCACATCACACCTGCTTTAGCTTCATTTCACTGGCGTCCAGTTCATTTTAGAAGGGATTTTAAAATTCTGGTTTTAGCTTAGAGCTTTGCATGAACACGTTCTTTCTTATATTTGTGATTTGATACGACTCCACACAGCACCTCGTCGGTCGAGGTCATCAGGGCAGAGGTTGTTGGTGGTACCCTGCACCCGTTTTAAATCCGGAGGGGATCGGTCGTTCCAAGAAGTTGCACCCTGACTTTGGAATACACTAACCCAATCTATATGCAGCCTCAATTCTGTTGATTTATTTTTAAAAATATCTAAAGATATTCTTCTAAAAACAGGCTTTTAGCTAAATGAAGAGATTGTGATGTGTGTTCTACCCTGTTTCACCTTTTCTCCTCTTAAATGCTAACAGAGTGTGATTAATCTGGGCCTTATCCCCACTTTTTGAGCTGCTCCTGTTAAACTAGAAATTATTTCATTTTTTTCCAAAAATAATAATGGTAAAATTTCTTAGTTGAAATGTTTAATATCTTTACTATCTATGTTCCATTATGAATTAAATATGTTTTGTTTTATTTACACATTATTGCATTGTATTTTATTTTACACAACTTCCCATTTGTTTGGAATTGAGATCATAGTTGATTTCATGGATTCATTTGTTGGTTTAAAAACGTGTCTCTCTGATCTTTATGGTTTGAGACTCTAAAACAGTGTCATTTGGAAGGTTGTAGACATTTTTTGTGTACTTTTCGGAGCTTAAAACTAGCCATGAAATGTCCAAATTGTGTTGGAAAAGAAATATCTGATATCTTTTTTTTTTTTTACCAGTATTGGATCGTTAAATGTGTGTATAGTCCCCCCCTGAAGAATAAAACAGGTTCACTTCATTATGTGAAAGGCTTTGAAGAGAACATACTTCAGATGCGAGTGGCTCCATACAGAGAGGTTCTGTTGAGTTCTGCTGCCAGCTTCATGGGAAGTCGTGGCCAGGTTTCAGCGTCTGGAGGCGGCTGGATGCCAGGCAGTGGCAGGGAAACTGAGACGGGGACATGGCTGCGGTGCTGAAGAGGCTGGATGTGAGCACAAACACACCACATGATGTCAGGTCAGGTTAAATTACGAAACACTTGCTGATCTGAAGAGGAGACTGGACTGGACCCGAACCCAGAACAGGACCAGATCCTCTTCAGCTTTATTTGTTTATTTAATATGATCCCAGTTAGTCTCCACCGAAGCGGAGACTATTCTTCCTGGGGTCCAAAAACACATAAAAAAACATGTTGAAACAAGCTGTGGGTCAAAGACTGGATTGGACTGAACCCAGATCAGGACCAGATCTTCTTCAGCTGCAGATCTGAACTGGACCTGAATCTGGAACAGGGTGAAATCGTCCTCAGCTGCAAATCTCAGACTGGACTGGATCCGAACCTAGGTCAGGACCAGATCCTCCTCAGCTGCAGGTCTAACTGGTGATTCATGATCGTGAGACTCTGGAGACAATCTGGACCCAGAATAGCTTCATATCTCCGAGTATTGATTCTGCCCGCGGCTGAAAGAGAAATGTGGAGCTATTGTTGTGGATCAGCAGACAAGACAGACAGGTTGGGACAGAACAAAAACATTTTCTCTCTGGCTGTTCTATGAAACGGACGCCAGCCTAACATCCCGGTGATGGTTTTTGTTTACAGCCGCCGCAGCGATGCTCTCTTCCATCAGCTCTGCAGGTTACGGAAGGTGACGTGTTCATGGTAAATGTACGCCTTCAACGACGCAGGATTCCGAGCCGCTTGTGGTGTCTTCCCTTTATTTATTTTTTTTTTTTAAATCTTTTCTTTTTAGCATATTTTTCTCCGGAGCGCGATCAGGACAGCTTGACGCCTTGCTGGAAATCTGACCGCGCTAACAAAAGATGCCTTGTGTTAAAAATCTGTTTCACCCAGCCAGCCCCCGAGCCAGTCCTCAGTCTTTGGTCATTACAGTAATTCAACAATTAAATCAAAGAACCAAAAGAGGAGGAACAAAAAATATTTAAGACAACTACCCTCACCCCTTCTTCTCGGTTTATTGTCCTGTCAAGCGGGCCTCTGCGCCATCGATTCTCACTCAGCGGTCCTTTCAGATGCTAAAAGGAGGAGAGGGGGTAGGGAGGGAGGGAGGCATGGAGGGGGAGGGGGGCACTGGGTGTGAGAAACACACAGGCTGCAGTAACAAACACACACACATACGAGAGGAGACGATGATCCAGCTTCAAAACACATTCTGAGGAGAGTGACCGCCTCCTGCGCGCCATCAGGCGGCTTTAAAGCTCCACTCACTTTGGTGCCGCGTTCCTCCACACCTGCTACAGCTGTCTGCGTTACACACCTGCTACAGCTGTCTGCGTTACACACCTGCTACAGCTGTCTGCGTTACACACCTGCTACAGCTGTCTGCGTTACACTCCTGCTACAGCTGTCTGCGTTACACACCTGCTACAG
>JAVKLF010000002.1:4041487-4057556 GCA_034783495.1 Millerichthys robustus
CACACACACACACACACACACACACACACACACACACACACACACACACACACACACACACACACACACACCAAATTTCTGCCTATTCTGTCTAAAAATGGCTGAATTATGATAAATAATAATAAATTTTAGTTCATAAGCGCCTTTCTGACACTCAAGGTCACCTTACAATAAATGACTGATCAATTTTACATTTTAACTATGGTGGCCACCTAGGATTTTTGATTTAGATTCAGTATGTGATGGGACTTATTCTCAGCTACCACCACATGACCGAGCCAGTCGTTATAATAAAACGTTTGTGTAGGTACACTTAGGAATGGGCCATATCATATAATTAACAATGATATTGGTAATTTTTTTGTTTCAGAGTAAAAAATTAATATCACAATATGCTGATTTCATGGCGTAAAAATATCGCCTCATTACTTAGTGGATTATGCTCACAAAGGTCATTCAGCGCTTACTTGAAGTTGTAAAGGTGAAGGTTGACCCAGCTCTTTCACCAAGACAGACTGGTATAGCGCTTGAATCACTGCAGACGCTCCTGCACGTTTTTCTCTCTCATCCCTGAACAAGACCCTAAATATTTGAACTTCTCCAAGTGGGTCAGGACCTCTTCCCCGACCCGGAGACGACATTCTACCCTTTTCCTGCTCAAGACCATAGCCTCGGCTTTAGAGGCACCGATCCTCATCCCAGCCACTTCACACTATTCTGCAAACTGCTCTAGTGAAAGCTATAGATCACTTGCATATTCCAGTGGATAGCCGGGCTTGGACTACGGTCTGACTCAGTGGTGCAACCCACGTTGCAAGGAATGACCCTCAGCAATATCACAGTTTTGCTTCCCTGCTACGGGCAAGACACCCCAGAAAGTTTCACCGCTGCTACTAGTTTTTACTTGTTTTGTTGTTTATAGCTACACTTGCAAATCTGTTAACCGTTGAACACACTACTGTTTTTCAAAACTTTTGGTATAAAGGTAAAACTGGAGATTAAGACACAGTTGAGCTTTATTCTATGAATGTATTCAGTATATGTCTTTTTTGTTGCATGTTTCTAACCAAAAAACTGCACTGGTACTTACAGCTATTTGACCAGAGTTCAGTTTTTTCTGTGTTAAATTCCATTCAAAGTGGAATTAAAAATGTCTTAAATCTGACTTGCTGAAACCTGTAGATACCCTGCAGCAAAGCCTTCTCATCCCAAGAAACTGTTGTATAAGATTATAAGAGCAATGTGTTTATGGTCTAAGGGATCTTTAAAGCATTAACAAATGGGAGACATCTTATTAAACTAAGACCGTTTGTTGTTTCCTTAGAACGATCTGCAGACAACATTTATTTTTTAATGTCTTCATATGTCTGTTTTGAAGTAAAGTAAAGTAATGATTATTGCTTTTGTTTATGTGATTGTGTTTTAATTTGCCAAATATTTTTAAGTAATCAAATATTTTTTGTAACAACAGACAATAGTTTTCTAGCTGTATATCTTCACAAAGTCTTTTATATTTATTGTGCACAAAATATACCTGTAAAAATGTTTTCCCTTGTCAACAGGACAGACAAGTGTCCAATCCAGCCCCAGAACCCATCCAGCAACAACAGGAGGCTAGTGGGACCAGAATGCGGACCAGGGGAGGTTCAGGGCCTGGAGGAGGAGATGGTGAAGGTGGTGGAGGGGGCAGTGGAAGCAACCCAGAGCAGAATGGGCAGCCCCCCACATCCCGTCCTCCTCGAGTGGTTGAGAATGATGAGGATGAAGACGAGGAGATGACCCTTAAATATGGGGCTAAGCACGTCATCATGCTCTTTGTTCCTGTGACACTCTGCATGGTGGTTGTTGTGGCAACCATAAAGTCTGTCAGTTTCTACACCCAGAAGGATGGACAGAGACTGTGAGTGTTTTTATCAAACCAGTAGTTACAGAAAAAAAACATAATATTGGGCTTTAACCACGGCAGGGGTCTGCAAATCTCATGCAGCTCCTCTAAAGAAGCTGCTTGTAACAGATCTCTGGGCATGTCAAAACTTTGTAGACATGCCATACGACAAGCTTCCACTAGGTGGAGTCAATGTAGAGTTAACTACTTTATTTCATCACTACATATTCTGACTACCAAGACAGAACTCTTAGTTTTTGATATGTTATTGCCTCATAATATGTAAACAACAGTTCATATTTCTGCTGTTATCCAAAGAAAACAAACACTACTGCAAAATTAGTGCAAAGCTCTGCACATGTGGGGCAACTCCAAATAAAGAAAACACTTCAAAAGCATATATTTGTTTGTTTGATCTGTTGCTTTTTCTCATTTCCTGCTGATCTTAATGTTGAATGTGTCCTTGTGTCATGTCCTGCAGGATTTACACACCATTCCCTGAAGAAACGGACACAGTCGCTCAGAGAGCTGTCAACTCTATCCTGAATGCCACCATCATGATTACTGTCATCATCGTTATGACTTTGGTGCTGGTGCTTTTATACAAGTATCGCTGCTACAAGGTACAAACAAAGGATTCATTGGCTGAATCTAGGTACAGCTCAATACATTAGAATATCAGTGAACATTTTGATCATTCATTAATTTGGTTTAAAAAGAGAAACTTATTTATTCATTACACACAAATTCATAGGTTTCCACCATTTATATTTGTTTGTTTGGATGATTATGACAAATAGCTGAGTAAAACCTAAAATTCATTTTCTCAGAAAAGTTTTTATATTACATAAGACCAACAGATTGACAACTGTAGCTGAAGTCAGTGTATGCAGACTGATTCAGGGCCTGAGTTACAACCGTTTTATTTATTGTGTCTCCTGAACCATGAACATTGTCAGAATCATTTTACAAGAACAACAAGAAAGGACTGGGCTGTTGCTCAGTAGTCCAATGTCCTTTTCCCCCCCAAAGTAAATATTTTCATTTCATTTGGAAATTAATGTCCCAGATTCTGGAGGAGGAGTGGAGAAGCACATAATCTAAGCCTCTTCAGGTCCCAAGTACATTTTGTGCAGACAGCTTTTTAAATTTCTTTATCCTTTATTTAACTAAACAAATTCCATTGAGATCACAGATTTCTTTTTATGGGAGGCCTGGGCCTGAAGACATGCATGTTTTTGGACTGTGGGAGGAAACTAGAGTGTCTGGAGAAAACCCCTGCAAACATGTGGAAAACATGCAAACCCAGTCTCAAGCTTAAAGCTGGATTCAGGACTTTCTTGCTGTGAGGCAACAGTTCTGACCACTAATTCATAAATTTATTCATTGATTTGAATATATCCATGAATCGCCAATTTATTCAAACAAATCCTCGGTCAAATATTAGGTTCACCAGATAGGTTATAGTCACTAGACAAACATTTCTGGATTAAAAGTCGTTTTTCGTTGGTGTTATGTACCATTCAAGTTTTTGTCTGAAAATGAAATTGGGTTTTCATCAGCTGTAAGCTATAATCATCAACTTTAACAGAAATATATGCTTGAACTCTATCATTTTATGTAATTAATCTATATGAGTTTGAGTTTTTGAATTGAAATACAGATTCTATTTTTAATGCTGTTCTAATTCATTGATATGTTGCATGATTTATTAGACCTTATGTCAGCCTGTCTAAATGATCAAATGGTATCATTTATACTTGTTAATGCAAAATCATTAGTTGTAGGGATCAACATCTGACTTTACTAAATATTTACACAGATTTAAACATTATAGATCTGAGTCAGGAATGATTTAACCTTTGTTGTTGTTGCCTGGTATTGATAGTTGCATTTCAAGGGAGCTGCATTATAAAAGTGTTTTTGGTAAGACCTTTAAGCAGCAGTAAAATATTCTTCAGAACATTAACTCTGTCAAAACCTCATCGCCATTGTTGCATAACAAAGCTTATTTTAAATAGTTTGCTATTATGTTTGTGTATATCAAAATATATCTGTCTGTGTGTCTTTACTTGCCAAACAAACAAAAAAACCAAACCTCCCCTGTGTGATAGGGTTGACCAGTGAAACAACCCCAGTATTTAATATTGGATTAACCCAACATTTTCCACTTTACCTTTTTTTTCTCCAAAGGTGATCCAAGGCTGGCTCTTTCTCTCCTCCCTCCTCTTGCTTTTTTTCTTTTCCTTCACCTACCTCAAGTAAGTCATACACACTAACATTTAAATTAGATTTATAATAGATAATTCCATATGTCAAGCTTTCCTGCTCCTTGTGATATTAGATATCAGTATTTTCATTGTGTCTCTGTGCTTTACATTAGAGAGGTTTTCAAAACCTACAATATAGCCATGGACTACTTCACCCTGGCGATAATAATTTGGAACTTTGGAGTGGTAGGAATGATGTGTATCCACTGGAAGGGACCTCTGCGGCTTCAGCAGGCCTACCTCATCATGATCAGCGCCCTCATGGCCCTTGTTTTCATCAAGTACCTCCCAGAGTGGACCGCCTGGCTCATTTTAGCAGTCATATCTGTCTATGGTAAGTCCTCCAGTCCACTTCTTCACCTTTTGTGTACTTTTATCTTGGAAAGTTCAGTGTTTTTTTAAATCATTTATTGAAAATAATTTTGTACAACAGTAATTAGTGAGTGAAATCTAAATCCAAATCCAAATGGTTCTCTGCTTTTCCAGGTCTTCCAATCACATCAGGGTCACCCATTTAAAATATTCATAAATACATTATGAATACATTAATTGAAAGCCGGAATCATAATCAGAGAACCAGTTCTGTAATCATTTAAAGCTTTATTTCCATCTAAAGACACCATTTCACTCCCAGAGCCAGTACTGCTTCGGGAAAAAACCTAAACAACATGGCCTTGATGTCACGTAATCTACGCACTCTCATAAAAATTTTTTGTCCCATGCAGTTGCTTTGTTTTTTAACTCCTAGTATCTGTCAGGTCCTGGGTGACTGAGAAGCTACACCAACAGTATGCGTTCATCATAGTAGGCCAGGTGAAAATAAATCCAGATAGAAACTGAAAACCTTTTGCTTTCCATCCAACAGGTTTAATCAATTCAAATATGTCTGGAGTGCATGAAATTCCAAGCTTTGTAGAACTTCATGAGAGGTCTTGTTATGTACTTCAATTTCCCTCTGGGATTAATAAAGTATTCTGATTCATATGCAGATTAGAGTGGAATTACTTGGTCTTCATGATGGAGAGTCTAAAGGCCTCCACATACTCCATCTGAACAGTCGAATTCAGCTCTCATTGTTGCAGTTGCATGCCGAAAATCGCATCATTTTGTTTGCAGCTTCAAGTTCTCCACCCCTTCTTGTGACAACCCGCCGGGAGAACTTTTCATTTCCCTCTGCATAGGAAGTTACATTGTAATTGGTCATAAGTTTGTTCCCGTGTTTGCTAATGCTGATGGTGCTTGGATGCTGCATTTCGCTTCAGCTACTTCTTTCCAGAATCTGACTGTTGTACCCGTTGATCAAACGGCCAAAAACTCATGGATTGTGATAAAACAGACGTTGTGCAAAAAGAATCAATGATGTTTGTGATATATTTTTTGTGTGTTCATGCCCTGAAATCTGGACTCAAAACAAAAGGTTTTAATGGGTCTTATTTACTTGTCTACTGTTTTAACAAATGCCATGTCTGATTCCTGTATTGTTTTTTTTACTTTTGCTTCTTTCTTCTGTCAGATCTTTTGGCAGTGCTCTGTCCTAAAGGGCCTCTGAGGATCCTTGTTGAGACAGCCCAAGAGAGAAATGAACCCATTTTTCCAGCTCTTATCTACTCATGTAAGATGAACACTGATAAACTGACACTGATCCTTTACTGAATATTTGTAGTAACATTTAAATGTAATAAAACAGAAGGAAATAATTTCTTTTCATTTTATACAGGAAGCATTTCTAAGGAGCAGACATTAAACTTGAAAGTTGTAACACTTCTGTTACTGCTTTGAATTCTTGATGGTCTAGACCAAAAATGTCGAACTCTGGTCCTATCAGGATGTTTTCTTGTTTCCCTGCTCAAACACACTTGATTTGCATGAATGGATGATTAACAGGCTTCTGCAGAATTTGTTTTTGAATCACTGAATCAGATGTGTTGGAGCAGAGAAACAAGGTAAACATGCAGGATAGGTGCCCCCAAGGACATGAGTTTGACAGTCCTGGTCTAGTTTTTTTGTGTAGAATGTTGATATCGGATTGAAGAACTGGATTGAAGGAATTAGGGACTTAGGTCAGAACCTTTTCAGGGCAGTACCTATTATAGTGTGAAAATCTGCCATGTAAAATTACTCACGCTCCAAACTTCAGCTGGAAACACACGAGGAGCTTGTTGGAGTGATGCATTGTTGAAAGTGCATGTGTTAGTGCTACTAAAACCTTTAAGATGTTTCAAGCTGAAGTGTGCTGAAAATAAAACGGCAAATCATTTCAAAAGTATTAGCTCAGCATTTTTTGGTCAGCAGAATAGCCAAACTCTCAAGCCATGGATTTCTAGGCAATATTTTTTTCCATCATTATAATAATGCAATTTTGGTTTAAATGTTCAGCTTCAAAAATGAATTTACCAATTTTTATTCTGTAGTTATGAAACAGAGTTATAACTAAACAAGAGAAGAACTGTTAACGCATAAAAGAGTAAGAGCTCTATATAAAAACAATGTGCAGCATTAATTAATTTTGTGTTAATTTAGCTCAATGGAACTTTTTATTTTGACTTTTTTGCAGACAGTTGTATCCGTAACAGTTCTCAAGGAGAAGCAGAACACAGTTTAATGAAGTATTTTGCTGGGCCAGGACACAGTTGGTTTATTGGGAGCTAAATAAAGTAAATCATACTTTAGCCTTTTTTTCTGTTACAGAATAGTTTCAACCTATCCAGTTTTACACCTTTTATTGCAGAGTTCTGATTTATGTCTTATTTATGTTCAAGCTGTAGCTAATTGTACTACACGGTTATGATTGTAAAGTTCAAAATAATTCCAGGATCTTAATCACTACTTTTTATTTTTCAGCTACAATGGTGTGGCTTGTGAACATGGCAGACACTGACAGTCCAAACAGGAATTCAACAGAAGCAAGTTCACCCCAACAGGAGACACAAGGAGGTAAATGGGAAGTCACCACATGTCTGAGTGGTTAAAGTTAAATCCACTTCAGATTTTTTATTCCTTCTGGATTCTGACTGATAATATTTGTCAGCAGCCTTGGCTTCTCCAGAGCCTTCGAGTCCATCACAAGATAATGGTGGTTTCTCGTCTTCCTGGGTCAGACAGCAGCAGCAACAGCTGGGCCCGCTTCAGTCCACTGAAGAGACCAGACGTGAGGTCCAACAGATGCCCTCTGCTCGTCCCCCTGTTGAAGACGATGATGAGGAGAGTGAGTGCTGAACAGACAATCCATTAGTTTAGATATACTGTAAACTAGGGTTTTTAGGTATAACTATTCAACAGGTCAAATGCCTGGATATTGTGGGCAACTTGATTAATATTTTCAGGGTTTTTTCAGTTCTAATCATTGGGTTTAGTCTTTATGATGCACAACCTTGTTAAAATGTTATGACAGCTTTTGTCATCTCTAAGGTTTATACATAGATCCACTGCATGTGTTGATTATGGATTTCTACACATGTTCTGGTTGGCAGAAAACAAACAGGACTGTAGCAAAAAAATAATTAGGCAGGAGACGAACATAAATACAAATTAAATATTTATTCCACACAGACAACATTGTATTTTAAAGATGTATTGATAAATAACTATTTAAGGTGATATATCCATATCTAATCCCACATACAGTTAAAACCAGAAGTTTAACTATATACAGTAGAGTAAACTACATTTTAGGTCAATTCGGATTACCTAAGTTTTTTTCTATTTGCTAAATGCCAGAATAATGAGTATTTATTAGGTTGTCCAAAATACTTTTTAAAGGGGAACCCTGACTAGTTGTAACGTTAGACATCAATTGATAAAAATCTTTTCACCTATAAAACACAGACTGTAAAAATACTGCAGGCTGTTTGGTTTTTATAGATTTTAAAAAATATCTTGTAACACAGATGGCATCATATTATATATGCCACAAAGCATTCTGGGTAAAGGATAACATTTACTAGGTGCTCTGGTGCGAGGCTGCAAGCTCTATCCAGCTTAAAGGTTAATCTTGGACAATATCTGACGATCAGCCCGCCTAAATGAAACCAGAGTGCGTTGACAGAGAGGAGAATGTAGAAATGAAGCAGCCTGTAGCTAAAAATGATCATGGGGACAACAGAACTGTTTCATGGAAGGTTCACCATAGCTTTAGCCTTTTAGCTTTCGCCTTAGCGGCCGAGCTATTACATGTAAATATGGTGATGTAGCAAAAGTCAAAATATTTCTCCTGTTTTAGATGACTTCTCACAACCAGCAAAATACACTACAAAATCAAATCATTTTTACATATAAAGCACTGAATGGCCAGCTTACTTTAAGCAACTAGTTGTCTCTTACAACCCAACTAGAACACTTAGTTCTACCCTGTTTTTAGTTACCACAGTAATAGTTTTATAGAGAAGCTCGTGTTGTTGTTTAGACATTTTGTCATGTACTCTTATGCATTGATTTTCAAAAATTTTACTTTATTGATATGAAAAACCTAAATTGTCACGATCTAGTGCCAGTAAAAGTTGTTTATGTTCTAACCCTGATGTGAAGTCGAGTTAGTTAAACATGAAATAGCAGATTCTTTGCTGGTTGCTGATCGTTTTCTATCCTCCTACTCTTGGGACACATTGAAACATCTCTGGGGTGATTTATGTGTTTCTCTTTTTGTGAAAATGTTATGTTGCCTTCTGTAGTCTGAACAGATTAGGAAGCAATTATTTATGGCAATTGCTAGCTTTCCCGTCTTCAGCATTTCAAGGTCCCGTGCTCGTTCTAACTTCAGTCTGTGGTAAATATGGGGTCGGAGCTCGTTTTTACAGTAATTACAGTTGTGAAAAGCTGGAGGTGGTTAGGTTGAGCTGAGACTGTTTGAATTGACTCCACCCTAAATGTGGCACCCTTCTGTGTTGACAGGGGGTGTGAAGCTGGGGCTTGGAGACTTCATCTTCTACAGCATGCTGGTGGGGAAGGCCTCAGCCACAGTCGGTGGCGACTGGAATACTACCCTCGCCTGCTTCGTAGCCATCCTCATTGTGAGTTAAAAGCTGCTGCTCCAGCCACAGACACCTATTTCTTGACAGATGAGTTTCTCTGGAATATAATCACTAAAAGTGTTGTTGTTTTGTCTGTGTTTGCACCTGCAGGGCTTATGTCTTACCCTCCTCCTCCTCGCTATCTTCAAAAAAGCTCTTCCCGCTCTGCCCATCTCCATTTTCTTTGGTCTTGTCTTTTACTTTGCCACAGGTTATTTGGTACGGCCCTTTATGGACGAGCTGGCACTGCACCAGTTCTACATTTAGCAGGAACCTCCCCTGATGTTCACCTTCAAATGTCTGACCAACAACATGAAAACATTCCCTTCATGGCCATGGATCTAAAGGACGTTGTGGTGGTCCCTCCTGCCCCCACATCCCCTCTTAGGACCTTGGTATACCAGGACACAAGATGTTTTTGTTTTGCATTTACTTCTGGCACAAAGAGAAAGGATTCCCCACAGCAGCTGCTCTTAAAGATTTTAATTTCACTTTTAAATCAAGAAGTGACATTTCTCACTCAAAGTGAAAGTTTGTTGGACTGCAGTGGTCTCAGGCACAATCTAGACTTAAGTGGGAATGTTTTATCCCAAATGTTGCAACGACCTGTCTGTTCTTCATTTCATCAGCACCTTGCTTCACATCCTGACATTTTCTAACCTGAGAGCTTCCTGGTACAACCGGTCATCTCCAGCTAGTTCACGATTGGATCATTATTTCAACCATCAGCTATCAGAGACTGTCATTGTTTTTTTTTCTTAAGGACAGTTTTCACTTTTTTTTAGCTAGTCAAACAATACCTTTTTAAAAGATTTGATTTGTAAATAAATGTGTTTGTGTTCACTTCACCTCATTTATTTCACACTGCTGCTCAGCTGACAATATCCTTCTGAACCTTTTCAAAAACCTGCAGAATTTGTTGTTATTCTGTTACTAATAATCAAAGTAAGAAGATACAGTTGAACAAATTTGTTATATTTGTTGTAAAATAATCTATAGTAATGGCAGCAGCTATCGTCAACTAAGACTTAAATGACTCTTTTCCACTCTGTGACCAGACAAAATGAAGCTGAGTTTGTCTTCACTGATCAGCTGCATATTGCCTCACAGTGGCAGTTATTAGCTGGTAAACATAAATCGCCCATCAAATTAAACTACAATGCTTGTTTTATTTATATTTTTATTATTAATAGAAGTTCTACAACAGTTTTCTCACATGTGGTGAGAACTGGTCACCAGACCAGAGGCACCACAGATCATGTAGCTGATCTAGACACCACTTTCACCACTTTGTTGTTGCCCAACTTACTTCACATCTAGACTTGTTCAAAGCTGGGAGCTTTCTTCAGAGACACCAAATTATTGATAAGAAAAAGCAGTTCAATAAAGTTCCCTTCAGAGCATATTTTCTATCACGTTTTTTTTATCATTTCCTCCACTCTCAATCTAAACCCAACATCTTGTTCCACTGTCTGCTTGTGAAGATGAAACTACTGGTTAGAAATGTTCAGTTTGTGTTGGAGATGTTGGTCACCAGAATGTGCTTTGCTAACTGCTGTTAGATTGATAAGTCTTATTTTTTTTCTTGCATTTTTACAAACAAAATTTTAAGAACTGCAACTTAACTGACTTACTCACAAAGAGGAATGTTTTCTTTTCTTTATATGGAAAGTAAAATAATTTTCTTTGTAGATTTGAACTCTGAGTTATTGTGAGATGTCACAATGTTTCCCGCTCTCAGCAACACGTTGGAGAATTCACAGCTTCAGGGAGGAAGAAGCGACGCGATGAGAAACGTCGGCCATGTTGTGCTAGTCGCCGAGCAGTTGGAAAATCAGTGCCTTGCTCAAGGGCATTTCAGTATTTGTTGTTGTTACTATGTGACATAATCATGCTTCCCCTTTGTTTTTCCTTTCTGAGATTGAGCTTTTTGTTTCTAATTTTGTCCAGGGATTGTAACTTGTGATCACCTGATCACAAACCTCTACCTGCGCTCACAATGCTCGCCTGGTGCTGATTTAAACTATGCTGTCAAATTTCAATTGTACACAAAATGTTGTTTCTTTGTTTGTTTGTTTTTTCAGTGTGCTAAAAAGAAAAACTTTTAAACAAGTATTTTACTTTTTGGTTACTGTTGGCTCTTTAAAAAAGAAATAGAAAATGGGAGAACATTGTTTCCAATCGTCTGCAGAAAGCTGGCATTCAGGACATCTTATAAGCGAGTAGATTTAGTTTTATTTGATTTTCGATTTTGTGAACGTATTTTCAAAATTAACTGGATTCACTTTATTAAGTTTTATTTAAAGCCATAAAAGCTGTCGAAATTGCATTATTTTTTATGTATGTTAATCATCTTTGTTAAAAAAACAAAAATCCTTCTAAGTACGCTTTATTCTCTAGCAAATTTCTGCTGCATAATTTGTAAGAAATTGGTAAAATCAGCAGATTTTATTTCTAACAGTTACGGGTTGTTTGTTTACATTCTAACATGGAGGAGTTCACTTCAGTCTAAGGGTGACGGATGTTAAATAAAATAGTCCTCAGATGTAAACAGAATCAGATGGAGAACAACAGAATCAACGACATCATGTCAAACAGAAAGGTTTAACCTCTTCCTAAAACAAACAGCAACTAAAAGCTGTGTGGACGAGTCCAGACAAGAAGAGTGAGTTTAGGGGTAAATGGAGCGGGGAGCATGTTAAAGCAGAAGTTCAGACTAAGATCGGATGGAAATAAGCTGTGCAGAAATATTCTGAACTTTTAACTGGAGAATTTCTATAACTGATTGTAACTGATTGCACAATTTCACTGGAAACTAAAACAAGGACTGTTTGCTATGTTCTGTCACAATCTTTTACATAAACCCTGATGAGTTTGGGTCACATTAACCCTCAAACAATCATTTATTGATGTAGATTCTGTTAGAAGCATAAAAATTCAAATGGAAAATCATGACAGCTATTATGGCTTTAACTTTTCAAAATTAAAAACAAATCAAGAAGTTTGTCTTAAAATACCCTTTATTGAATGTGGTATTATTGAGCAGAGGACCGGCTGCACGGATTGCTTCTGTTTTGTTGCACTTAGTTTTCATGACTGCAGAGAAGCCCAGAAGGAACAATACACCAGTTTCAATGAGCTGTGACTTTTAAAGACCAGTTTGAGACTCAAACGTCCCTTTTCCATTGTTAAGCACCGCTCTAATCACGTCGGTTCTACCAGGCTCCATGGTAACGTGTCAAAAATGTTGCAGGAAAACGGATACATTTTCAGTTGCAGCCTGAAGCTGAAACTAAGTGCTGGTGACCAAACAACCAGCATGCATGTGGGCTTTTTATCTTTTTTAAAAAATGTGGCTACATTATAAAATGGCATGTTGTTCACAGCTTGGAAAGCTGCATTCTTGTCTGTGCACATAATTTAGTTGCTCATCCCTGCTCTCATTGTACCCACCTCAGCCCCCTTTGTACCCAACACATTCAGGATTCAAGGACAGGCAGATTTGGACAGTGTTTTTAACAATTTATCATCAGCCTATTTTTCCGACCTGAACATCTCTTCTGTCAGAGACGGCAAGCCTTTACAACTCGCACAGGAAAATTGAGAACAAAAAGCAAAAGTGTTTTGGAACCACCTTCACCAACTAGTCTCAGGAGTCCCAGCCAAGTGAGATACTGGCTTAGAATTTAGGAGAACCTTTTCCTTTTTGGTTTTTAGGGAAGTCATTGTGTGACTGGCTTTTTTGTGTACGTGGCATGCATTTTTGTTGCAAGGTTATTTTGACTCTGATTTTTGTTCTTTTTTTAAAATAAACTACAAAAATTTTCACTGCTTGTAATGTGACATGCAGAGTGTCAGACATGCAGACATGTCCTCCATCTGGTGCTCATTCTTTGTGCTTTATCTGGAGTTTTTTGTAGTCATTTTTCAACTGCCATTTCACCTTTTTCCTTTGCTTGAATGAAGTTATATTTTTGAGTTCCTCTTGCCTATCTGTTTTCATGGAAAAGGAAGAAAAAAACTAAACCAGTTCTTGGCTGAACTGTCAAGCTCTGTGATTTTTTTTCTTCATTTTTGTTTTTCTTCATGTAGATGGCGTGTTAGAAACTTTTATTAGCCAATAAATCCTAGTAAAGTCAAATTAGTTGTGGAAAATAAAATGTCATACTATTGTGAAGCACAAGCAAGTTTCCAAATCCCAACAATATGTAGGACCAACTTCTATATGAGGTGAGAAGTTTAACCATTGATGCATTTAACTTGAACTTTAAGTAAACTACAGAACTGTTTTTCACTTTCATAAATTTAATTTAGCAAGTGCAATTTTTGTTTGACAGAAATGATTGTGAACATGTAATTGAAGCCATGCACTGACCCAAACGCTGCAGGAAGGCAACGTTGAAGGGGACATCACGTGTCTTTGCAAACCTTTAAGCTGGTTTGCTGACGACAAAGTGAACTGAGGTAATCTGTTAATCATTTCTATCCACTGAGTGGAGACAGTGAATCTTTGCGTGGAAGACCTTTGTACGTTAAAAGTTTCTAGGGATAACCCAGCTAAAAAGATTACTGAGCAAGGAGGGTCATCTGCTCCATGTGAGACAGGATTACTTCACTCACCAGACAGCCGTCAACACACCTAACACCAGGAAAAGATTGAAGAAAAATAATTTAAAAAGCCACTTCAAGGTGTAAAATTAAGATGTCCAAGGACAAGCTGGAGAGCCTGGTGCAGCGAATGGAGGAGACGCTCTCAGAGATGGAGCAGCTGAAGCTGCACTGCGGGAAGCAGAGCGAGGAGCTGAGCCAGTTGGTGGTGGAGCTCCGGAGGGAGAACCAGGAGCTGGTGGAGAAGTACAACCAGCTCACTGTGGAGATGAAGGAGGCCAAGGAGATTATAGAGCAGCTTCAGGACACAAAGTACGCCTTCAACGCAAAGGAGCGTCAGGCCCAGAAACTCAGCCGGCAGCTCTGAGGCCCAGCATCCACACATGGAAATGGAAAGTTCAGTGGATGTGATCTGGGTGTGCCGGAACCAGAATCTAGGATGAATACAAGACTGGATGAGGGGGATGAAAACTTTCTTGTTGCATTAGATTTTTAAAAACTGGGTGGTCATGGAGTCCAAACTGGAAGCAGCTGTTTTTCTCTACATATAGATTTTTTTTTCTCAACGAGTGGAAGGATGGATGAAAAGCAGAGTAATTTGAATGTAGCTTAAATCCTGTGGCTCAGAGCATTTTTGTTTTAAACTTTGGCTAGATTTAATGATCAGGATTTAAATTTAAGGGTATGGATGTGGAAAATGTAAACTCGGAGTAAAAAGTATGTTTTTCGAAGTCAGAGACAAATATGTAAGAGATTTTGCTCATTAGGCTTCTGTAATTAAAACACCAGTCCTGCAACAAGGACTGTAAACATTTTTAGTGGATCGCAGTCTGGTTTTAAGTTTATGTAGGTGGTAATCTATTTTAGTTTTTTACAGAGCTGAGTGCTAAACTTATACCTTCCAGCCCTCAGCATTTTGGGTTTAGAACTTCAAGGTACCACTTTCTGTAAAAAGAAACGTTGTAACGACAAAAATAGAGGAAGTGTGATTTTATGCATATGATTTGTTTACAATAATACTGGTATTAATAAAAAAGGTTAAACTCTGTTTTTGCTGTAGGTTTGTGAAATTTACAACTCATCATTGTGAATTATTTTGACTCAGATCATTACAGAAAACATCAATTAAAGCTATTATAAATGTTTCTTATTTGAATTCTTTTCATTATACTGAAAATGTTTGCATATGAGCCTCTAAACCTCCAGTTCACACTTTGAAAAACAGAACCTGTGGATTCTGCTGTATATGAGATTGAAATTATAACTCTGCTCTTAGGATCAAATTTTATCATCATTAGAAACATTGAAGCATTCAAGCTTTGTCAGAGTGACTGGAAGGATTTAAGCCCAGATTTAGCAGATGATGCATCTGTATGGTTATTTTTTTATCAGTGAAAAATTGGGTTCATCAAGCTTAAAGAGACACACTTTCATTTAGTTTTTTTATGCATTATAGATCTTGCTACGTCATAGAAAAATTTTTTTTTGCAAAGAGTAGTTCTGGAAGTATGTGTTGGCGATGACTCAGCTACTACCACACCAAATTTTAGCTCAACTTATGTTCATTTGACTGAGTTATAAAACTAGATAAATTAGCACGATGTAACGACCCTGCAAGGATCAATATCTGTAGGATGTATCACAAAGCAAAGTTTTAAGTCTAGGCTTAAATGTACACAAATTGTCAGCCTCACGGACAGAAATTAGAAGTTGGTTTCACAAGAGAGGAGCCTGATTACTAAACTAAAAGCTCTGCCTCCCATTCTACTTTTAGAAACTCTAGGAACCACAATAAACCTGCAGTCTCTGAGGGTCAAGTGCTCTGTTAGGAAAATATGGACTAACAAGATCATTTTAACAAGAAGTTCAAGTTCATGTTCAAGTTTTCACAGTAGCTGTTTGAGGCTTACATTCTAGTCTGCATTTGTGTCTGTCTTAAATGTGCTGGCAGGGAAAGAGACAAAGACATGCATGGTTACCACAGTGATCACACCAAACAACTTGCAGCAACTTTAGCATTCTGTTACGCGTCTGAATACATCAAAACTTTGAAATTTGCTTGTCATGCATATTACAAAGAAAGTGCAGAATTCTTACTGGGTTTTAAAGTCAGTTTCTGAGGCTGCGAACACACTTCATGAGAGAATCTCCTGAATGTTTTGCAAACATAGCTTGCAACTAAGAAAAGAAAACAAATGGAATAAATGATTTCATCGATTTTTAAAACCAAAAAATAGAGGGGATCAAAATTGTGAGTTTGCAGCTGCTGCAGATAAACCTCTGATCTACACCACCAACCA
>JAVKLF010000002.1:4065865-4078042 GCA_034783495.1 Millerichthys robustus
TTATTTTATACATAGAGTGCACCTATTAAGACAAATAGAAAAAGTTTCATGCAGAAAAAATACTTCTAACTATTTTTATTTTTTTTTTAAACTTTGAAACGGGTCAAATTGACCCGCAACATAACAGGAGGGTTAATATTAGACTGATTTGTCCAATCAGAAACCAAGTCTGTGGTTTGTTTGGCACTTAGACATGTATTAATTTACTAGACTCTATGCTAGCAGGAAGTTGAAGCCAAAGCCATTACAGGACAGACCCAATACAAATTTTAAGCCCTTTCCTTCCATGTAAACAAACAGGATGTTTGCTGTTGGTAAAATAAAAACATACTCCAAATAATATTTTCTAGTGTTGAGTTTTGTTGATATGCATTCTTCAAACCTGTTTAGCTGTAACCAGTTAATTCAGGCTTAAAAGTGACACCAAGATTGTGCGCAGGGTGGAACTTAAAGCCCCACTTTGCAGTGAGCAGCCTCAGGTTCCAAAAATAAAACATAGCAGTTTTGTAAACCAGAGCTATTATTGGGTTTGACATTCGCTCCATCAGTATTTCAAGTTTATGATTTATGTTTCTGTGCCCTCCTCTGCAGGTAGCAGCTCTGATCAACTTTAGTAACGTTGAAAATACTGTCTAGAACCTCAATCAGCTGTTTTTGAGCAGCTTCTGTCTCTTTATCTAACTTGGAATTAATGATTCAGTCTCTGTGGTGTTAATAGCAGAAATACAGTCACTTTTCTATGCCATTGGCCAGTCAAGATCACATTGGTTTCAGTAATTCTTACTACAGCTTTGTTTTTCTATTTCAAGTGTTTTAAAGATATTGTTCAGAAGAATATTTCCTACAGATTTTACATTCACAAAAATCAACCTGGACTCTTTATCCTTTCCCCCATCAGCGACTGGGCTGTGACAACATGCTGGAGTCACCTCAGCAGGAGGACGCCTGCCTGCAGTGTGGAGGGAACGGCTTGTCCTGTTACCTTGTTAAAAACAGCTTCACTGTTAGTGACCTGCCAACCGGTACGATACTCAGATTTTTTTTCAAACACACAACAGGTGTTGCCTTCCTCATAACTGGTACAAGAGTGCATTTAACTGCCACTGGCAATGTCTACAGACTTCCGTATATCTAGTATCAACATTTAGGAAACGGTTGTTTCCTAACAATTTTACCTGTTTTTTGTGTAAACAAATGATTCTTCATCAGTTGACTGTGCTAGATTCTTTAGCTTGTATTTATTTTTGCATTATTTTCCTCCCAGGCTACAACCAGATGTTCATCATCCCTGTTGGAGCTACAAGCATCAGCATCAGAGAGACCGTGGCCACACGCAACTATTTAGGTTTGTTTGACTTCGGAAAACAAGAAACTGTAGATTTAAATGTTGCACAGAGTTATTTAGCCTAACAGAACTTTCACTTCTGTGCATCAGCCATCAAGAACCTGCGTGGAGAGTACTACCTCAATGGCCACTGGGTAATTGAGTTTTCCAGGGCGGCACCCATTGGTGGCACCACGCTGTACTATCAACGAGGTGCTGAAGGTAACAACCTGCCTGAAACCCTTGTTGGCCGTGGTCCCACCACTGAACCACTTGTTGTTGAGGTAACGTCTCTCGTTGGAACTTTAATCCACTGCTATGGGGTCATGGGCATCTGATTATGTCATGAAATGGGGGAACAAAACACTGTTTGAGAAGCGAGGCACTGGTGTGGCTGAGTTAGACTGAACCAGCTCAAAAATATTTTATTTTTAGTTTGTAATGAAGAAAATTTTACTTGAATCAAATAAACACTTCATGCTTTTATCTAAACTGTGCAGTTACTGTATTCCATTATTTCAGCTGATCAGCCAAGAACCGAACAAAGGGGTGGAATATGAATATTACCTCCCAAATGGACGGTCCAGGGAGGGCTACTACTGGAGCTACGGATCATGGTCTGCTTGCAGCAAAGAATGTGGATCAGGTCAGGGTGAAAAGCCGTGTATAATTTTCAAACATCCAGCTCCTCTTGCTGTGGAGAAATGTAACTCAGCTTTGTATATTTTCATCAGGTTACCAGACTCGGTCGGTCTTCTGCACCATCGACAACGAGTCCTATCCAGACTATCTCTGTGCCTCTCTGCCAAAACCACAATCAAATCGTACCTGCAACCCCCACCCCTGCCCACAGACTTACAGGTAAACAGACTTTGACCCCAAGTGTAGCCTGCCTGTGGTAAAACCCTAACAACAAGAGGTTTCCACAAAATGATTAATTTTAGAGCAACTAGTTTGCTAAAAGAAGCACAATATAAAACTGTTTGAAAAAATAAAACAAAACAAGTTAGTTTAATAACATTAGAAACTCAAAATGTGTAAAAAACACTGAGTGTTGGGGACATTGATTGTGTCAATCGGCAGCAAGGGACAAGTCAATCCACCATGGCCTAAATCTAGAAATATTGCAGATTAAAGCGAAACCACCCTCATGTTGAAGTGAAAGCAACTTTAGTGCCTGTGCAATTTCTCAGTTATCTGGGTCATCACAGATCAATCAGATCAATTCTTATTTGAAAACGTTTCAATACCTATCCTGGAGTCTTTGTCAATTCTGGTAGCTCACACTGAGCTAAAGTAATAAGAATAAAACAAGTTTTGAATGTAGTAAATATTTTTCTTTTAAATTGAAGATGTGTTGTGGAGGCACAGGCTCTCCCTCACTCGCCCCATGCAGTTGCTCACTCTTGTCTAACAAAATGCATGTATTGTACCTTTTGGTGGCAATGCAACACAATAACATGCGGACTGGGTCTGAACTGACTTGTCATGAGTCTGGAATTTAAGAAATATTGTTGTAACGAAACCCATTCCATCAAAAGTGACTCAGACAAGTGTAGTTGTCATTTGAATATTTACTGACTTCTCTCACTCTCGGCCCCCCCCCCAGCTGGAGAACTGGGGAGTGGAACCCATGCTCAGTTACCTGTGGTGGAGGCTCTCAGGTGCGAACAGTGCAGTGTATTTCCCATGATGCCTCTGGTCCCCGTGTGGTGGAGGATGCAGTTTGTGCTGCCTCTACTGAAGCCCCTCCATCTCTGCGGAGCTGCAACGTGCACAGATGTGCGGAGTATCGTGTGACTGGATGGAGCGCAGTGAGTAAAACACTGTGCAGCAGAGGTCATTCCAACTGAAAGAACAAACAAAAAAAATCTTTATTTAAATACAAGTTTGATCAATATTTCAGTCAAAATTAGTTTTTTTTTACTTTGGAATGATTAGCACAAGTCTTATTACCAGCAGGAAAGAAACATAGCAACAAAGTTCCATTTTTTTGCGACTTTTTTGACCAAACAAAATAGTGCAAAACTAAAATTTATATATAAATTTTAATTTTATGGTCTTATTTAAAGCTCTTTTGTTTTGTTAATAAAATATGTTTTTATCATGAAGTCTAAAACCTTCATTTGGAATGAGACCTTAAGAAATGACTAAAAGTCATATCTGAAAAAGTTTTTTATTGCCTGTCAGCATGAAAGACAGGTGACCATGTAACTTCCTCTGTCTGTTTATCTGTGTTGGTTTGCCTGCCTGTTAGCAAAATATCTTATAAATCTGGGAGACAGATTAAAAAAAAAACTTCAGAAAGTTATTATTGGAGGAGGTTCTCCAACTGACTATTGTCTAGTTACATTATTTTTACAATGATAAACCTGAAAATACATGAGAAACAAATCTGAATCTGAAACAGAGCTTTAAAAACATTAAAAACAAAAACTTACAGTCCTGCAAGTCTCTTTTCTGCCTCATCAATGACTTTAAATTTACTAACTATTAAGCTCCTAATTTTCAACTCCGTTTGGGAACCCACCATGGCCTAAATCTAGAAATATTGCAAATTAAAGCGTACTCCCCCCCCCCCATGTTGAAGTGGAAGCAAGAGATAAGTGAGAACTCTCTGTGGAGTTTAAATGACTTTAAGTTTACTATTAAGCTCCTAATTTTACTCAACTTGTTTTGGATCTAAAGGCCTGAATGTTTTATGAAAATGTGTGTGAGACGTGTGTGTGATGTGTGTGTGATGTGTGTATTTACAGTGCTCAGTGACCTGTGGCTCAGGTGAGCAGACTCGAGAGGTGACCTGTGTGGGATCAGCCGGTTTGAAGCTGGAGGAAACGTCATGCAGGACTTTGCTTCGTCCCCCTGCAGTGCAGCCGTGTGAGATGTCTGCCTGTCCCAAACAGATCCAGTGGCACGTGGGGGAGTGGGGGCTGGTGAGTTCTTCTGTTGGCATCACGAGTCATTAGTTCTCCATCTGTACCTTGTGTTAAGTAATAATCGTTGACCTGGTGGTAACCTGACTGGACCTTTTTGCAGTGCTCTCAGAGCTGCGGCTCTGGCTCACAGGAGCGCCAGGTGATCTGCTCAGACCAAGAGAGGAATCTGTACCCTGTGGACCAATGTTCCCCCCACCCTAAACCCCCAACCGTGGAGCGCTGCAACATCCAGTCCTGTTACAGCCCACAGGGTGAGCATCATCATCCTAAAGTCTGATAATGGCTGTAAAGAGAGCAACAACAATGAGTCAATTGTCATCCATGTTTGTTTAGCCTTCAAACTGTTGACCTCACTGACATTAGATGAGTTTTGTTGGCTTCAGTTGGTCTGGTTCCTCATCAGGGGCAACCAAGTTTATCATCCCCAATCTTTTACTTGTTGTTCACATCTGCTGAAACCAGTCTTAGTGTATACGCAAAGTTTTTAAAAATCTGGACGTTTTGCATAGCTTTAGCTTTCTTTTCATCTCTGTCCATCTGTTGTCTGAGTAGTGAGCTTTCGGCTACACAAAGCTGAGGGTGGGGGGTGGGGCTAACAAATCCAGTGACTATTTTTATTATTATTTTTAGTTTTTAACTAAGAAAATAAAATTAAAATCAATAAACATTTCACACATTTGTCTTATTGCTGACAGTGATAGCATATTTCAAGTCAGAAAAATGGTGAAAGCTAAAACATCTAAATGCATCTCCACTTTAGCCACCTCTGCTTGTGAGGAGCTATCAGGCTAAAGTAAAATGCCAAACAACCACTCAGTTTAACGATATTGTTTTTAACTTTGTTTGCAGCTGTCCCCAGCATTCAGGACCCTCAAGGACATAACAACACTCAGAATGGCTTTCAGCCATATGTTCCAGATCAGGAAACAGGTTAGCCACTGTCGCTAACATTTTATAATGTCATCTATTACAGTTACGTTATGATTACGTTAAATTTTAATGTGAACATTAAATTTTATTTTACACGTGATCATGTGGTTTTTCCCTATAGTCAGTTTTCTGAAGAACGCTAAAAATAGCAGAAGAAGTATCTTGGAAAAGAGATCAAATGTGTCAGCATTGAAGAACCTGTCCAGAGAACCCCCTCAATGCTTTTTGACTAATACTTCTCCCTTTGTCTCCTTCTGTCCCTGAAACCCTTCCATCTTCACACAGAACTAATTATCCAGCTCTGAGGGATTTCAGGATGCCTGATTAGAAATATAATTTCCTGTGATATTGTTCTGTTCAGTTTAGTTTCTAAAGCCCTCCGCTTCATGTTCTATTCAAAGTAACGAATTGTTAAACCCTTGCAGTGTGAGCCTCTCTGGTGCTTAAAAACAGTGGGCCATGAGTTCTGCTTTGCTGTTGCTGTAATTATACTCATGTTTGGTTTTGTTTCAGCTCGCAGGCCAAAGACAAGAGATCCCACCCAGGCAGGACCAGTACAGAACCCACACAGCTCCGCCCCTGCCCTCCACTGCAGCCGGTCCAACTATGGCTGCTGCCCAGATGGGCGCACCTCAGCTGGGGGGCCCCAAGGTCTGGGCTGCCCGCAGACTTCAGCTCCCACTCCGACTTCATTATTGTGCATTCAGACAAGGTATCCTCCTTCAAACTATCATTCCACTGTGGTTCATCTCACCATACACGCAAAACTACTTTTAGAGTCTTTGTCTGGGTGTCACTTCATTGTGACCATGCTGTGCATGAGCCAAAATGTTTTCACAAACCATAATGAGCCTAAAATGTCGAAGTTTCCCATTTTTACTTCTGCTTCAAACTCAGATTTCAGATTGTTAAATAGTTTTCTCCTTCTTCTCTTCTGTTTGTTAGCTTTGGCTGCTGCCGAGATGGTGTGACAGCTGCTCAAGGCCCCAACAAAGAGGGCTGCATAGAGTATGTGGCCTTGGCCCCCACAGTAAGCAAATCTAGAAAATATTAGGACAGAATTATAATAAATCAAATGTAAAAAGCAGCATGACCTAACAGAATATTATTTTATTTGTTGCCCCAGGTCGTTCCTCTTCCAACTGAGAACGCCGTAGCATGCCGCACCACCACCTATGGGTGTTGCTATGATCGAACCACACCTGCAGGAGGACCCAGTGGGGAAGATTGTCCCGACACACCTAATCACAGTAAGAAACTGAAAACATACACATTGCACATTATTACTTGATTTTATCTTTCCTAACAGCAACCATCAAGGAAACAAGATGGTTTTATTTTGGAGGGTTTTGCCCTCAAAAATTCTGTCAATGTTTGGAAGTCTAGAATTGATACTTTTGTCTTTGTAATGTTGATATTGCTATTGGAGTGTTGACACATTTTGGAAACATAATCTTAATATCCTTTTTATCAACATGAACTACACAATGTTGCTTTGTGAGGCAAACGCTGCAGATACAAACTGTTCATTCGCTTCTTGTTTGTGTCTTTTTGCAGTTGAGCGATCAATTTGCTCTTTGCCCCGTGCTGCTGGCTCCTGCAGTAACTGGGTATCAAGGTACCACTTTGATGTCATCACTTCTAAGTGTGCCCACTTTTGGTATGGAGGTTGCTATGGCAACAGCAACAACTTCATGACCAGAGCAGAGTGTCAGAGGGCGTGTCAGGCGTCTGCCCCCAGACAGGAGCAGCCACGACCGGTCACACCCGTCAGAGAGTCGAGCTCCACAAGAGAAACATCTCCTGGAACTGGAGCCTCAGCTCCCTCTGCGGGCTCAACAAATGGGCGCTCACACAACATGGGGAGGATTTTCACAGTGCAGGGCTCCAGCAGACAGGCCACAAGCGCCGCCACACATGCCCACAGAGGTCGAATGTATCTGCGGGTTCGCCGGCCTTCAGTTTCCACAGCTGCTCAGCACAGCGAGCCGGCTGCAAGGTAAGAACCCAAAGTCAGGGCAAGGTCTACGTTCCAGTCCTTCTACCACTGCTGGCTTCAGAAAGCTGTATTCAGCTGCGTTATCACTCCAAACATGATCCTGTTTTGATCTGGTGATGAAGTTTGTGTGTAGTTTTGATCGTTGTGCCAAATGGACTCCTATAAGTCAGAGGTTCCCAAACCTCTCAGCTTCTGACTTTAAAAATGATTAGAAGTACGAGAAGCTCGGGACCCAAACTTTCACCTGTTAAGAGTCCAAACTTTGCTAAGAACCTTCTTAAACTAGCACATAATGACAAACAGCCTGACCAACCACTACACCTTATGAGTGTTTTTTGATTTTATTAATTATGATAAAAATTAGCCATCATTTTAAAATTTTATTTGATTTCTGTAAATCATTTTAATGAGATGACTGAACCCTTACCCTAACCCTCCTCTCCTCACTCTGGTTTCATGACAGTGGCTCCCAACCACGACTTCGGGAACCATTGCTCTAACATATGAGCAGTGTTTATGTTTATGTTTACCAGGTCATAAGAAGTTTTGACATGTTAAAGCAAGTCCTAATTTACATCTATCATACATAAGACTGACTATTAACTCTTGACGAGTCTATAAATATTACATAACCGATGAAATATATATTTTTCTTTTTTCGAAGTTTAAGACAAATATGTAATTTAATAAGTAACTGTTATGTTGATGCAGTGTTGTACAGAACATCACATAAAGAAACTAGTACTTTGTTTTGTTTTGTACAGAAATATTTAAATCCTGTGTTCTGCTTCATGTAATGCCACCTTTATCCATACTCTTTGTGATGCAGCTAAAGTCATCAACTCACAAGTTCAGCAGCTAGTTCTCACCCCACTTGCTTCCCCCCCTCATTTTTAGTCACGTAGCAACACCTTTGTCCTTTCTTCAACCTCACAGCGACTCTAAATGGGCAGTTTCATGCTTTTTGGACTCTTTGCTGTTTGTCTAAGTTAATGTTGGTGCTTCATGTCTCCTAAATGTCTTTGGGCTCTGTGCTTTTATAACAATGTCTAAACTAATAAAAGATTTGCTGTGATACAGTCATCAGATGTGTTTTGTCACTAAACTCTGTGTTATTTTGTCGTTTGTATCATTTACATCTATTGGTCTCAATCTTTTCATAATAATCACCCTCTCAGAAAATACTGTTATCCAAATACTACCATTATAAAAAAAACACGAGCTTGTACTAAAATGTTTTGAACAAATTAAGTATCTGACACAAAAAACAAATGGTTGAACACCTAACTAACATGCCTGTGCAAATTCTCAGTTATCCGGGTCATCGCAACAGCAAACAGGCCTAAATCGGAGGCAACCGGACATAGTTCTAACCTAAAAAACAAACAGTGCTCCTAATAACACTCTGAGAGTGATGATCCTTGGCTGGGCCCTCTTTGGGAGGGGGTGCCTCATGGCAACGGTTGAAACACCCACAAAACCTGAGGTACTAGATTTGTCCAAAGAATCCAACAACAAACCATACATCTCTAACTAATCCTGAAACAATTGACAATCTTTTTATTTTAACTTCTGAACAAAGAAGTTGGAATTAAGACTGAAACACACCAGCCTGGGCCTTGTCTTTGTTCTCTTCTTGAACAATTTGGACTAAATAAGGTGGAACCACTGAGGTATAAAAACACACTTCACCCTGGTTGAGGGCTGAGGTTCATGCTTTCATTGCTGAAAAAGCAGCACGTATGAACACTGCTGTTTTGTTTCTTTCTGTCTCACAAAACCAATTTTAGATAATCTGAATAAAAATCTCTTGCTGTACCTTCATTTATTAGCAGTCTCTAAAGAGAAGGCAGTAGTGCTCTTAGCAGCTTTTGGTGCATCATTTAACCATAGTTTTCTTCACTTATAGAGGTCTCCTCCATGAATCCTCTGTTTCATATATAGTGTCTGATAGGAACTAAGATTGTAGTTTGGTTAAAATACTCATATTTTTCTTATCTATATATATCTATTACATCACAGCTCATCCTATTTCTTCTTTTTTCCCCCCCACCTGTTTGATAATTACATAGGCTGGTGAAAATAGGATGACACAAAACAGAAAGAAATAAACATGGATATTTTATTTTTCAAATATTCAGCTAACAATCAATTAGTTACCGGGTTGGACTTCCTTTTGTCTTAAGAACTGTGTTAATCCTTCGTGGCATAGATTCAACAAGGTACTGGAAACGTTCCTCAGATAGTTTGGTCCATATTGACATGATAGCATCACACAGATCGTCGTCTGCGCATCCATGATGTGAATCTCCTGTTCCACCACATCCCAAAGGTGTTCTATTGGATTGAGATCTGGAGGCTGTGGAGGCCTTTTGAGTGCAGTGAACTCATTGTCATGTTCAAGAAACCAGTCTGAGACGATTCTGCTTTATGATACGGTATGTTATCCTGCTGGAAGCAACCATCAGAAGATGGGTACACTGTGGTCATAAAAGGATGGACATGGTCAGCAACAGTACTCTGGTAGGCTGTGGTGTTGACACGATGCTCAATTGGTACTAAGGGGCCCAAAGTGTGTCAAGAAAATATCCCCCACACCATTACACCACCACCACCACCAGCCTGAACCATTAATAGAAGGCAGGATGGATCCATGTTTTCATAATGTTGATGCCAAATTCTGACCCTACCATCCGAATATCGCAGCAGAAGTCAGGACTCATCAGACCTTTACCAATCTTCTACTGTCCAATTTTGGTGAACCTGTGGGAACTGCAGCCAGTTTTCTGTCCTTAGCTGACAGGAGTGGCACCCAGTGTGGTCTTCTGCTGCTGTAGCCCATCTGCCTCAAGATTCGGCATGTTGTGCGTTCAGAGATGCTTTTCTGCATACCTTGGTTGTAACGAGTGGTTATTTGAGTTACTGTTGCCTTTTTACCAGCTCAAACCAGTCTGGCCATTCTCCTCTGACCTCTGGCATCAACAAGGCATTTTGTGCCCACAGAACTGTCGCTCACTGGATGTTTTCTTTTTCACGGACCATTCTATGTAAACCCTAGAAATACTCAGACCAGCATGTGTGGCACCAACAACCATTCCATGTTCAAAGTCTTTAAATCACCTTTCTTCCCCATTCTGATGCTCGGGTTGAACTGCAGCAGATTGTTTTGACCATGTCTACATGCCTAAAAGCATTGACTTGCTGCCATATGATTGGCTGATGAGAAATTTGAGTTAACAAGCAGTTAGACAGGTGTGTCTAATAAAGTGGCTGGTGAGTGTAAGTTTTAAACCTCCATCCATCCATCCATCCATCCATCCATCCATCCATCCATCCATCCATCCATCCATCCATCCATCCATCCATTATCTATTACCCGCTTCTTCCTTTCAGGGTCATGGAGGTCACTGGTGCCCATATCCAATAAAATGTTATATTAACAAAACTTGTTAAACTTAATTTAAAACTTATTAAATAATCTGTAACAATGCAAAACATAAACAAGCCCGAGATTATCAATGTTTGCAGACAGAAGATGAGGTGTGGCTAAATCAACGTCAAACCACTAATCTAGTCTCAGTATTCTTGCTTTGCAAATTGTGCCAAACTTAAATAAATTCACTGGCATCAATAGGATATGTGCTCCATACAGCACTTTATTGATTTTAGTAAATTAAAACTAATATCACATCCTTCATCTTCAAAGATCTTAACATTTTAACATCAATAAAATGTTTTGTTTTTATTTGTCAGCTCTGTCTGTCCAACTTTTAACACTATGTCAAGCTGGCTTTATGCTTGCTTTGTTGGCCCACAGCAGAGTATAAAGTGACTTTTATTCTCTTCTCTTCAATCTCTTTTTCCCACATTACCCTCCTCTACTTTTTTCCTCTCTGTTGTTTTTTTCCTAATGTCTTCCAGTTTGAGCCTCAGAGGCGTCAGCATCGATAAAAGTGACCCCGACACAGTGGAGGCTTCAGTTGGTCAGACGGTTGTGCTCCCTTGCAGAGTCAGCCCTCCACCTTCATCCACCATCACTGTAGAGTGGAAACGAGGTGGTGTTCCTCTGCCCTCTCAAAGGTCAGCTCTAATAAACACTACAGGGCTCAGTTTATGCATAATTTAGCTCTAATTAAAAGTATTTGTTTCCTCAGACATCACCAACAGCCCAGTGGTTCCCTCTTAGTTGGTCCTGTTCTGACATCAGACTCTGGCTGGTTCTTGTGCTTGGCCACTCGCGAAGGAGAAAGAGATCACCGCTATGTTTACCTGTCTGTCTCAGGTAAAACTCTACATTTGAACTTTACTTTACATTTTTTCAATTTTAAATATATAAAACTATTTTGAGCTTTGAGCTCAGTTGAACTAAGCGGAGCTTTTTTTAGCCCAAAGGTAAAAGTATGGACTTTCAGGCTGTTACCCTGTGAGATGAACTCAGATGGAAATCTCTCTCATTCTTGAGTGGTTTTAGTCTATATTGGCCTGGCAACAGTAGAGATGTTTTGGTCACATGTAAGAAAGTGTGAACTGACGTGGAACTGATGATGATTAGTTCTAATCCCCTGTTAGTTGTCAGTCCGGACCACATCTCACATGTGGATCAGTATCCTCTTTTACATTTAAAATAAACATCTGGTTCTCAAATAGCATGAAATAAAATATTTTGCCATCATCTTAAGTCAGTCAGTCTCATTTTCAAGTGTTAATCAAATCTTTCAGTTTAATTTTCAAGTTTAACCACAAACAATGTTTTTTTCAGAGATATGTTTGTTTATTCATGCTAAGGATTCTATTCTTAAATTAAAAGATTTAATAACAATTGTAGTGGACACCCAGGGGTGTCGTCAGTCCTTGTCATCATAAGACTGAACATTGTTCCTAATCAAACTGAGTTATTCTTTAATAGTCAATTTTATTTCTTAAAATAGACTTTTTACTTTTCTTTAATCAACTTAATAACAATATATAATCGCTTTTATTTTGATTTA
>JAVKLF010000002.1:4100966-4113363 GCA_034783495.1 Millerichthys robustus
CAATTCCCTCTTAGCTTAATGCTCTTTTAAGGTTCCCACTCAGTTCTCAAAAATTAAATGTTGAACATGGGTCAATAGGCTACTCATTAAAATCTCAAAGTAATCAAAAAGTAATCAAAAGTAATTAGTTACATTACTTTTTAAAAGTAATTGAAAAAGTTACACTACAATTACATTTTAAATAAGGTAACTTGTAACTGTAACGGATTACATTTTTAAAGTAACTTACCCAACCCAGCTCGAGACATCTGTTGTGAATTGGCACTATATAGCCTAAATAAACTGAATTGAATTAATCTATCATCAAGAAATGGAAGGAGTTGGGGACATGTAAATCTGCCAGAAGCAGGTATCCCTCACATGACTGACTGTAAAGAAAGATTTAAAGAAGTTTGTGTTCTGAGATTTGATTACAAAAGTCAAAACAAATCAATGGTCCTTGTCTTCTTGAGTCTTCATTTTCTTGTCAAAATGCAAAAGTTTCCGCTCCAGGTAAAATAAAGGTGTTTAAGGGAGTAGGATTTTTTTACCTCAACAATTTGAAGTAAAAATGACCAACTTGCCTCGGTGTAAAATTTTACAACTAGGTCTAAAAGTTTTTTAGAGAAAAAGAGGGGTGCCTTATTGTGGTACTGCTGGACTGGGGACAGGTCTTTTCTGTCGACATAAATATGGAATGCCTGCGCAAATTCTCAATTATTTGTGTCTTATTTGGTAGCTTGCATTGAGTATTCAAACAGGCTTTTAATACTTAGTGGCTATCTGACATTTTTGTATTGATTTTTATGATTTGTTTTTCAACTTTTGTATTGTGAAGGACTTTGTGCACCTTCTGACTGTTTAAATTCGCTCTACACACGTGGACAAAATTGTTAACATTTATGAAATGTTGATTGATTGATCATTGTTACAAGGTTTAATAAAGTAAAAACTGTAGAAGTGGACAATAGATTTGTCTGCTCTTAGCAACATATAATTTGTGGTTTTGAACATGGTGGTGAGAGCTTTTAGTTCCTGTTCTTTCACTGCTGAATGTTGTGACAGATATCTCTTAAGTGGAAGATGAACAAATGTGATAAGTTGTTTAAAACCACAGAACACTGATGCCACAGGTCTGCTGTGTGGTGGTGGTGTGTGGGTTAGTCCTTAACATACATTCAGAGGAAAGATAAGAAGGGGCCATAGGTAGAGGTTTTTGTTCATAGCTTGTGGATGTTTGCTGTAGTGTGCTTCCCTAGCTGCGCAGAAGTATGTTGCATTATGTTCCGTTGCTTTTACATTCGTTATGGAAAGTGAGACGTTTTTCTTTTTTGCATTTAAATCTCCAGCTAATTTAAAGCCTTTTTTAAATGGCTCCTCCACACTGTCGTTGCTGAACTGTCCATATCCATATCCGATGAGTTTCAGAGCTGTGTCTCCAGATGTCTGCTGATACCACAGTATCACTCTGTAGTCTGCCTGTCCATGTGAGCAGAAAAGCAAAACATCAGCACTCGCATTTGCGATAATATGAGATGGAAACTGATGGACATGCACCCCCAGAGACAAACCTAAAAAAAAATCAGACAAAAGTTAGTTTGGCTCAACAAAACAAATCAAAAAAAGTTGAACAAGTACAATACTGGCTTTACCTGGGAGGTTAAAGAAAATTAGACACAAAACCACTTTCATTCTTTGCAGATGTAGAAATTGTACTGACGACAATGATGAAGATGACGGGCTGACTAGTGTAGGAAACACCCATCAGAGACATGAGGAAATGATGTCGAAGTGAGCAACTGTCAGAGCAGTAGACTGAAAGTTGCTTCATTATTTTATTGAGTGTTTTCAGGATCATTTCTCACTTCATGGTACATTAAAAGTTTTCAGCAATAAATAAAATCTTATCAACATGAGCTAAAGCAAAACTTCAAAAAATAAAACAAAGACATTAAAAGGTGGTGTATTAAAGGCTTGTATGTTGACTTTCATACATTGTGTTGGAAATTAGAAACTACAGTCTTTGAACCATTTTATTTTACAAACTCAAAGAAACAAACACTTTAAAATGACAGGAGTTGTCCAGCATGCTCACAAAACTAAAGCTCACAAAACTAAACCAACAAAAGCAAGCTGGTCACATGTTCCCCACTGTGCCTCAATTTGGGGATTTGTTTCCCTACACTTCTTCTGAGAATGCTGGTTTATAGAGACTACTTCTTAAAGTGATTTAAGGTGTGAGAGAGGCTAAGAAATTTCAGTGAATTATTTGAAAAACACTGAGGCCTCTCTCTACCTCATCTCCTCCAGAGGTTCTTCCTTTAGTGAGTTATTTAAACATGTTGTCACCTCAGGATTCTCCACTCAGATTCACTAAGGTCTAAAACTCACGCACAAGTGCAACAGAGCAAGTGAAGAGGACACCGCACAGTGTTGTATTTGGTACCTCAAAGGGTTGTTTGAGTGAAAGTACAAGTATCTTACCATAAAATTACTTTGGTAAAGGTTAAAATCTTCTTTAAGAATATCACCTGAGTGAAAGTATTTCACGTTTACTGTACTTAAGAATCAAAAGTAAATTTCTGACATAAAATGTACTTTCGCATTAAAAGTATTGAGTAAAAGTGAGAGGTTAGAACGTCCTGAATGAGATTTACTGTGAGGTGCCCCCCCACAAAAAACAGAACTGTTTTTGAAGGCAATAATGACTGTAATATTATACTGATATGCTAATGTTAAAAAAATGTGGTACGCATTATTCTGCCTGTTTCAGCTGCATATACTATATAGTTGATATCTTTGCCACAGTCATCTTCATATTCTGTTACATATGTCTGATATGTCTTACTGGAGTGTGATTTGAGTCACATATGTCAGAGAACGGGGGAATTGAACCCAAGATCAGGCAGAGGCGCGGGGATACAAAACAAAAAACTGCTTATTAAACTATCGAAACAAAAAGGCTGAGGAGGCAGCAAACCTACAAAACCCAAAAACTCAGAAGAACACAAAAAGACTCAGAAGAGGGGAACTGAAAAACATACCATAAATAAAGGGGACTCGAGAGGAACTGGAACACACAGCATGAGGACTCAAACAGGCAAGACATCAGGTTGACAACAAGTTGAGGATGCTCCGACAAGGAAGTGACACAGAAGGCAAACATATAAAGAGAAAGGCTGAGTGGGTCAATTACAAACACCTGGGGAAACAACATGAGGAACAGGTGGCAAGGAGGGGTGGAGCTGAAACGATCACATACACACAAGAAGACCAGAGACACAGAGACAGACCATGACAATACAGGTGTCATTGATCATACAAACCAATAGGTTTGTCAGAATGGTATTTATGTATACTTCTCATCCAACCACAGTTAAATTCACTCTCCAGGAGGTGCCGTTTATCTGGATAGGATTTTTAATAACACGCCAAAATGAAAGCAACACTACATACATCTATTTGTGCTTATGGGTAACAAGCACACTGCATGAAATTAGTTTCTCCTAAAAATCTGCACTTTGCACAGCCACATGCTCTGAGGGTATAAATGACCCGGAAATGACTCACCTAGACTCTGAAAACCACCCTCCAATCAACATGTCAAAGCTGTAACTTTGGAACTTTGTTGCAGCATTTATTGTAGCAGGATTGTTACACTGTTCTCTATATACACTTTCAAGCGTTTGTCAGATAGTGTTAGTTTATTTATCTGAAAGCATGAATTTCCACACCAACTTTATAAATGTTGCTTTAGTGATTGTACCTCTGTTTGTTTGTTCATTATTGACTGAAATGCATACCGGTAAGTTGGGTTCATGTGTACGGATGCTTGCTTTGATTGTAAAAAGTGAAGTAATTGAGCTTCAGGTTGTGTACAACTGAGGGCTGCTTTACCTCAGCAGGGGGACCATATATGTAACAGCCACTGTTGGGTTTAATCTTTCATGTTGTTTCGAAAGGCGCCACTAGGCGGCGCCTCTTCTTCATTCTTTTCCATCACTGCTGCAACATTTCCTTTAACGATTACACAGAAAGATCTTTGATCAAGACATAACATAAATAATAAAATTCCTTTAGCAAATGGAAAAAAACCTATGCACCACTAATAACTGTCTTTTTTTCTGTCACATTTCTCTCAGTGTCAAAACAAAGGTAACTTTCAGTTGAAGAAAACAAAAATCTCAAGTTTGAGAAACTTCAAAATGCTAAATAATAAAAAAAAGATTTATTTATTTAAATACATTTCTGGAAAAACATGCTACAGAAATAAAATGTTGCATTTTATTTGTTGGTATCAGTCAGTGGTACATGCCTTGTAAGGGTTTACCTTTCCATGAAGGCTCCTCTTGTTCCACCTTTTTTCACTTTGGGTTTCTGCTTTCTGCTACATAGCTAAAGTAGCCCAAACTACACAGAATCAGACCTCAAAAAGAAATACGAATCTAATAACAATAGCGTGAATGCTGAATTAATAAATTGTAATACTGAAATATTAACCACAGAAACAGCTGCTTGAAAGCTTTACTGAAAACCACTGATGCTAAAAAAACTGTTCAGTTTTTGCAAAGTACAGAGAGAATTTCTGTCATTGTGCTTCTCTTGCTGCACAGAAATACACCGCAGTATGCTTTTGTTTTGGAACACTGATTATTAGAGAACCGTTCTTTGCTGTGTTCCCACGCAGATCTCCAGAGATGTTAAAATCATTTTTATATGTCTCCTCCATGGTTGAATCTTGAAAATACAAATATCCAATGAGCTTCATAGCTGTGTCTCCAGGTGAGCGCTGGTACCAGAGTATCACTCTGTAGTCCGTCTTTCCATGGGTGCAAAACATCTGAACCTTTTCTCCAGATTTAATGATGAGATCAGAGTGGGACTGATGCACCTCTAGACCCAGACTAAGATCTGAAATGACTACATCAAATAGATTTAAGTTTTAGTGTAAAATGTACAAATATCAGATTTAGTTTTAAGCATGAACAACTTTGTTTTACCTGCAAGAAAACAGAGTGTGAGGATGCAGGCCATTTTTCTTCTCTGAAACCTCCAACAACAAACCAAACTCCAGCTGACAGCATCTGCAGATTAAAGTTACAAAACCCTCACAGAGAGGACTACTGTGAGGCTCATCATGATTCAGCTGGTGCCTCAGGAGGAAGTGATGAAGAAACACAGACACGCTGCAGGCTGCTGAAATCAGAGGTGTTAGTAAAAATTCAGCCTTCTGCAAAACTTCTATCAGGACTACTCAACTACTGTATACTCCCCAGGGACCAAGTATCTTTTACCTTTTTAATTTGTTTGTTTTGTTGCATTGAATTATAAAATCTTTTATATTAAATTAAGGAGCAATAAGCGAAAAAAAATCACCACTAGGTGGGCTGTTGAGCACTGCCTGTAGACCAGAACAAGTGGTGTGACAAGCCACGCCTCTCTCTAACTCCACTCCATCCTCCGGATGCAGAGTAGCCAGTTGAAGAGCCTTGTTATAAAGGATCGTTTCAATGACTACGTTTGATAACATTTGCAGTTTGTATTTAAATAGTTCTAATTAAAAATCAAGCTTTAGGTCCAAATTCTTGAATTACAGCTGGTGTTATCCACACTTGAAGAAGGGATTTAAAGATGTTTATATGTTATAACCTGAGGTGTGAAAAGCTTTAGAGCCATTTCTGTTACATTAAATACAATTTAAAGCTTTTTTTCTTTTGTATCAAAGAAGTGTTTGTTCTTTAAGATCTCATTTGAAAACACATCTCTTTATGTGGGCTTCTAAGCAGACTCTATTTGATTCTTTTTGTTGATTTCTTGTTTTATTCTTTAGAAAAATTTTCATTTTTTATCAATTAAATTAAATTTCATTTATTTTATTAACGGTTCTTCTTAGTTTTTAACTAACATAAATTATTTTGGTCAAGCTAGTTTTTAAAGATGCTATAGAACAAAAACTGACTAACAATAAATCTTTGTAAATGCTACATAAAAATTTCTTACTTTAACTTTTTTTAATTACTCACAAAAACTATTTTTTTGACATTAATCTAAATTTTGATATGTTGAGACAAATGAAAATACCAAGTTCTTTATAAAATGTAAACACTGAACAATTCAGGCGTCTGTTCATCCTGTTTATTTTTGTATAAAAAACAGGATGCCACTGAGAAATGTAGTATATACTTGCACCAAATAAATTCTTAGAGTAAAGATACAAATAGGACAAGGTGCTTGATAAGAAACTAAATGTTTGAAAGCCAAGAATTTTCTTCTAATTCTAGTTGTTCTCAGGGAGATTTTTCATTCTTTGCAGAGCACCTTGTGCAGTTACTCGAGTTTTCACAGACAACTTATTGTGAATGTGTTAAATATGTGTAAAAGATCACGTCACACGGCTTGAAATGGGAATAAAGAAATTTCTAACAGGCTTATACTACTAGCACCAACTGATTTATAGGTATTAATAATGTTGCGCTTAGCTTTATTATTTTCATTCTGTTAAACAATTAGTTCACATATTGACATAAAAGTGAAGAAGGAAAGCGAACAGAACAGCAGTGCAGTGATTAGACATGTCATGGTGAAGGATGTTAAAGTGGTCTGGACAGAGGACAGAACCAGCTGCTGCAGATGTTCTTTAAAACTATTGTGGTGAATGTCCTGCTCATGACCTGCAGGGTGGGATCACTGATAAAAAGGACGGCTCACGGCAAACTTGTGCTGGCTAAAGATCTGAATGAAATTTCAAAAGAAATAAGCAAGCCCTGAGAAATGTTGGAGTTTATTGATATTCTTAGTGAAAGTGATTAAAAGTGAAATACTGTAAAACTATATGAATTAACGTTGTTTATTTGCAACTCTTACTTCTAAAGCGTGCTGTTTTAATGTCAGAACATGCCTGTGCAAATTCTCAGTTATCCGGGTCATCGCAACAGCAAACAGGCTTAAATCGGAGGCAACTGGACATAGATCAATTCTGAGCTCAGTGCGAGCTACCAGAACTGACAAAGACTCCCGGATGGGTGTCGAAACATCTTCTTACAAGAACTGATCTAAGTCCGGTTGCCTCCGATTTAAGCCTGTTTGCTGTTTTAATGTCATAAGTATTTGTTGAACTTTATCCCCACCTACTGGAAAAAACAGCTATTTTACAAATCATTTATTCTAACCAGTTTTTATCCGTACATGCATAGTCACAGGAAGCTGGTGTTTATCTCCAGCAGCCACTGTGTGAGGGGCGGGGTACACCTTGGACAGGTCTCCAGTTCATCACATCCATTCACCCTCACATTAACACCTAGAGACAATTTAGAGTTGTCAGTTATATTCTCACATCAGCGTGTTTACTGCTGGTACAGAAGTACGCAGTAAGTGTTTCACAGTCATATCTGCACCCTTTTTCTTGCCATTGACTGAAGAATATTTGGTCTGGGGACCGATCACTCTGCAGGCTCATGGTCTCCCCATACGTATGTAGCTGACATCTGGTTATAAATGGTATTTTTGTTGTGGCTGCACTCCATCTCCACAGATTCAGACCCATAACTCCATCTAACTGCAGCTTTCTGAATAACATTCTGACATTAAGCTATGGGGGAAAAGAAAAACCCCATCATTAATTACTCCTTTTATTTTTTTAAAATTGTGACAAATAAAATTCTCCAGATCATAAATTAAAATGTTTAAACCTACAACTTTTCTTTTAAAGAAAACACTGACTGATGTACCTTGAATCCACACAGAACCGAGTAGAAATATGAGGAGACACTGATCTGCTTTCAGTCACAAGACAATGATTCTATGATTCAACAAAGACATAGAATATCTGACAGAAGACTGGTATGTTATGTAAATGTTACATTGCCTCAGAAAAACTCCTTCCCCTGGGGGAAAAAATCATCAAAGAAAGCACTGATGCAGGTTTGAGGCTGTGATAAAAGCGGTACCACGGTGAGGTTTTTGTTACTGTAGAGTAGTGAGGTGGAGCATTGTGGTTCTAGCAGCACAGAAGTACACTGCACTGCTATTTGTGTTCAGAGCTTCAACTGTTAACGTGCAGACCTTGTCTTTTTCTGCATTGCCATCCAGCTTCAGGTTCAGCCCAGGTTCAGGGTTATACATGTTTGTATATATGTATCCCAGGAACTGCAGCTGTCCACCTTTGGTTTGTTTATACCAGTGGATGCGGTCAAAAGCTGGGATGCTGTGTGAGCAGCGTATCGTGGCATTTTTTCCAGGATGTTTTACAATGTGCTCTGGAACTTGGAAAACTTGGTGACTTTTACAGGAAGCTGCAGATAAGACAACATAAAACATCAGGTGAACTCGGAAGAATAACCAAACTGCTTCAGAATTATTTTTATTAGGTAAAGACCAACAGAAACATTTAAAAAAATGAAATGTGCTTTCCGTAGCTTAAAAAATATTTTGTTTTACCTGAGAAGAAAAAGAAACTTATGATGAAGAAAATGATCATCGTGTTGTATTCTCTCTCCCAGCAGTCTGGTTCTGGTGCTGTGTGTTCCCTCCTCACAGAACATCCTGTTGTAGTTTGAGGCGGGTCACATCGTAGCTCTCAGTCTTTTAACATAAAACAACCAAACAGAACTGCCTCAGTTTTGCCACCTACTGACTCATCTCATGTCCCCTCAAAGGAATGTATTCTGTAACTAATAAAAGCAGTTTGTTAGCTTCAATAATAAAGAGCTGAATATTAAGAGAAATGTGTCAAAACATGTTTACTGGATAATAAAATAAAAACTGGATGTCTCTAATAACAAGGTTTAATGGTATATTAGGGTCATTCAAAAAAAAGAAAAAGAAAAAAAAGAGATGAAAATGTAAATATTGAGATTAAACAGATAAAAGTTGCAAGATTGATAGAAAAGTCAAAATACTGTATAAAAAAACACAAAAAACAGTTTTATGCTGAATAAAATCAGTAACCCTGCTGTATTTTATTCTTTTTTCATGTCTGTGTCATGGTTGTAGGATTGGACTCAGTTCAATTGGACAAGAGGAGAGCAAATAAATAACTAAATTTGTTCTTTAAACAAAAACAAAACGCTGAAGAGGCAGTAAATACAGAAACTTAAACCAAGGCACACAAGAAAAAGCAACATAAGAGAATGTACAGGAGACTGAACTGTGGAATGAGAGCCACTGCTGATCTTATTGACAGAGACTTAACATTTAAAGATCAGTCAACCCACAATCAGTGGGTTAAAAACAATAAAAAAAGCAATGATAACAAACTAATTTGTTAATAATTATTATAATTTATAATTCTAATTTTTATAATTATAAATTAGCGGGTAACAGATAATTTATAATTTATAAAATATATAAAACATAACTGACCTGATTTTCTTTTAGAGGTGTAGAGAATCTACAAGTGTAAACCTGTGAATGCAACATTCAATAGATGCTACTGTATTTTGCAGGAAAAGTTCTGAAGGACCAAGGTTAGGAACTACTGACTATCAGAAACATCTAAACAAATAAAATGTGCTCCCCATACTTAAAATTGTTTTCTTGCCAACTGTCATGAAACTTGATCTTATCAGGCAGTATGGAATAAAACCATTTGTTACACAAATATATTTACCTGAGTCCTCCATATGTAGTATTGCCATTCCTGTGAGGAAGGAAAGATAAGTGAGTTTGTTTACAGGTGCATATGGAACAAAGGATTGAGGACCTGCAGTAAACAGAATATTGTGAGCATCTTAGAACCATGGATGTGATTGTACTGGGACCAACAGAGATAAAAAAGACAGGTTGCAGGTTTCTTTTGAAATGCTGAAAAAGTGTTGGCTTTGTTATCAGAAAGCTGTAAAAGCAACTAGATCACTTGCTTTCTCTGATTCTATTGTCTTCAACTCTCACAACCCCTGAGATTTTTTCTACACTGAACTCAGTGTTTCATTTCAATGAGCCTGCTCTTCTGAAAGCTTGATGCAAACTTTGTGTCTTTACTTCTTTTTTTATAGTAAAGTGCTGTATGAATGTGTGTGGATGGGTAAATGAAGGCACAGATTGTGTTGTAAAGTAATTTGAGTATCCTGGTTGGCTACAGTTTACCATTCTTTTTGGGAAAGGCTGTGAATGCTCAACTCTATTTTCTCCACCAGATCCTGATCCAACCATCACTCCATGTTTAGTTGTGTTTGACCACTTTGAGCCTATCTCACTTTCCTTACAGAGGATAATTTCCAGTACAAAGTTATTTGGTTCCTCTTTGATGTTGTTCTTTCTTGACTTCCAAAGCAGTTCTTTCCTTTATTAGGCCCCTCCATTCTCTCTCTATACCATCAAGATTTGAGTCTTCTTTGCACTGTATGACAATTAACTTTTAAAATGTATTTCTTTACTGTCACCTGTTAAAAATCAACAGTTACATGACTGTAAACTGTCATCTTTAAATTAGTTGCAGTTGTCATATTAAACTTAATTTTTTGATTTTTTTTGGGGGGGTGATGTAATATGAATAGCTTTTTAACTTCTGGTACCACAATAAACAAATATCGCACTTTATTAATTTCCAATGAGGAAATTGTTTCTCTACATTTTTCCCATGGCACATGTGGGCAGACATGTGGAACAGTGGGCTGCCATCCAAGGCGCCCGTTTTTATTTGACTGAAATCTTTACTGAAATTAGATTTCACTTCAATAATGAGGAAGATTTTATTTATTATTTCTTTTATAAAGAAAACCAGTTTATATTGATCATAACTGATTTACAATAGCAGTAAAATCATAAAAACCTTTTTTGGGAGGGTATTGTCAATGTATGTGTTGCCCTGAAACGTTTAACAGTTTTGAACACTACATATATTTTGTTACACATTGGAAACCCTTTAGTATAAAAAGTGGTGTGTGAGAGGAAAGATAGATATCAGAATGATTCATGCAGGTGTGAGGGGCTCAGAACCAGAGATGCAGGTGTGTGAAGATGAGTTTTTTGTGGCACTGTGGTAACTGGCAGCACAGAAGTCAACGGCGCTGCTCTTCAAGCTGGGTTTTCCAACTGTTGTTGTGCATTTCTGATCTTTATCTGCACTTCCATCCATCGTCATATTCAGACCTGCCTCTGGATAAGCATTTACATAGTAAACATATCCCAGAAGGAGCTGCTGTTTGTCTTCCTGCTGGTACCAGAGGACCTGGTTGTAGTTTGGATTGTTCCTGTGTGAACAGAAGATCTTGGCTGTTCTTTCAGATGAGCTGAAGATGATAGCTGGACTGAAATACTTGTTTACTTAGAGAATGACTGAAATTAACCAGACATAAAACACCATCAGCAGTAATGAGCATGACTAAAATGTGTCCGTCTATTTGAAAAGCATCAGAATTCAGTTTTCTGGTTGTACCTGAAAGCAGAGAACAGTTTAAATAAACAGCTTTTGTTTCTTATGTTTGCTGCCAGTTTGTCTAAAAATCTTCCCAGTGTGTCAGAAGGTGAACTGCTTATTTTAACCACCTTCCTTATCAAAGCATCATGATGTGGGCGGAGCTTCAGTTTGTGCGTTAACAGCGAATGAGACGTTTTTGAGCTGAAGAGCTGTTATCTGTTGCACTGTGGTATCTAGCAGCGCAGAAGTAAACTGCACTGCTGTTCAGATTGAGCTCATCGACTGTTAATGTGCAGTTTTTGTCTTTATTTGCATTTCCACTTATCTTCACCTCAACTCCAGGTTCTGGATATCCATGCATCACATTCATATAACCGAGGAGGAGAATCTGGTTGTTTGATTGTTTGTACCACAGGATTCTGTCATAGTTGTCAATACTGTGTGAACAGGTGACGATGGCTGACTCTCCAGGCTTGTGGAACATCTCAGCTGGATTCTGATGGACCTTCTCACTAAGAGAAGAGCCTGCTGAAAATGTTTCAACACACAGTAGAGGTTCATTAAATGAAACATGTCAAAGCAGTTAAAAGTCATTTATTCTAACACTTCAAGGTTTTGAAGAAAATAATTTACAAATGTACTGTAGTTAATCCCAGTGCTATTCTTAAATGTATATTTTAAATGAAGAAAAAATTATTATTACCTGAAACTGCCATAAGATCAAACATTAAACAAAAGACGATCATAATGTTAAAATGTTTCCGTTTCACATCAGCCAGGTTGGGTTTAGGTATTAAAGATTTCATGTCAGCATTTTAGCTGGTCTCTGTCTGAGGAAACCCTCCCTTTATAAAAACAAAAACACCCATTTATGGTGGGTTTCAACTGCATACTTCCTCTCCTTCATTACAACTAAACTCTGAGTATTACAGTATACTGCCATCTAATGAGAGGAAAAGCATTCAGCAGTCTGAGTTCATCTTTCTGTGCCAATATTCAACCACATGTTTCCAAATACGAAGTTAAATTAGAAATAGTCTTTGGTATTACTTTGAAAAAAAC
>JAVKLF010000002.1:4113626-4126770 GCA_034783495.1 Millerichthys robustus
GTCATGTTTTTGGTCTGTGGGAGGAAACCGGAGTACCTGGAGAAAACCCACACAAGCACGGAGAGAACATGCAAACTGTATCTAGAAATGTCCCCGGCCGGGAGTCGATCCGGTGACCTTCTTGCTGGGAGGCAACAGCTCTACTACCTCAGCCACCATGCCGCATTTTGTTTTGTATGTCACAGATTAAAAAAATGTTCAATAAATTATATTTATGATGAATCAGTTTGATTCTAAATTTTATTCAGTAAATTAACAGCTTTTAAAGGAACAGTACGACCATTTTAAAGTGGGATTTTGTGGAAAAGTTTAAAATATGTATTTTAACTGTTCCTGACTGTTAATTCAGTGTGGAGAAAATAGTAAAGCATTCAACAAAATAAAAGTTCAAAGACTGACCTCTCATATTGACATTTTGTCCAGAGATGTAACTTCCTGCTCCTCAGGTGACAAACAGGAAACAATCTATATCCAGGTTTTAACTCGCTGATCTGCCCAAACTCTAAAATTAAAATACATTTCACATTAAAATCTTTTGAACTTTTTTCATAGAATCTTTCATCCTTCCTTTTTCTGTTTTTGATATTTTTAAATAATTTTTGTTACACCTTTTAAAATATGCAATTGTGGAAAATGAAAACACACAAAAAAAGAATTTGAAAGAAATAATAAACTGTAAACCCAACGCAAACCTGTAAAAAGAATATATACCACAAGTAACATTCTGTAAATACAGTATTTGCTATTAAAAAAATAACATTACTTTTATATGCTTGAAACCCTCTCAGAGATTACACCTAAGTGGGAAATATTAAACAAGTTTAACACTGGACTTCATTAGCTATATTTGAATGAGCTGACCAGAGTTATCCTTATTAAGTAAGATAATTTTACAAATGTTTTTTTATAATAGTCACATGCACTATTGAATCTAAACAATTCGTGAAATCTTTGGGTTTTCATAAATAAGTCTTGTTAAAAGGGGAAAGGATGGGCTGGGTGTAAGAAGATGTCATCCAGAGATTCCAACAGTGAGGTGGTTTTTGTTCTAAGGACCTGTGATATACAGCACTGTGGTAACTCGCTGCACAGAAGTAAACTGCACTGCTGTTCACACTCACATCTTTGATTGATAAAGTGCAGGTCTTGCCTTTATCTGCACTCCCTCCCAACACAACAGTCACTCCTGGTTCTAAAAAACTTTTGTCTAAAAATCTATAACCCAGAAGTTGTAGCTCTCCATTTTCTGATTGCTTATACCAAAGGATTTGGTTGTAGTTCTGAATACTGTGGGAGCAGCTGGTTGTGATTGTTTCTCCTGAATTTGCTTGGATGTAGGATGGAGTCTGGTTGACTTGGTCACTGAGAGAGGAGCCTGTAAAAAGATATAATTAAATTAACATTCGATGATAAATCAGGGTGACAAGTTAAAAAGTAAGAAATATCAGCTGAAACACCTTCAGAGTCAATATCTGAGATAATAAATATTGTTTAAATTAAATGCTGACCTGAAACCAACACAATGTTGAACATAATCAATATTAAAACAGTACTCATGCTGTTATAAGTTCTAAGAATATTCCAGTTAAAAATAGATTAAATATGTGATCCTGTATGTTAGTCTGACTCTTCTGAGCCCCTCCTCTGATTAAACCCTCTGTCGTGCCAAATGAAGATGTGCTCTAAAGTGGGAGGTGTCTGTAGTTCCAAAGCATTATATAAATTACTGCCGGTGCACGGAGCTGTGAGGTTTTTGTTCTAAGGACCTGTGATATACAGCACTGTGGTAACTCGCTGCACAGAAGTAAACTGCACTGCTGTTCACACTCACATCTTTGATTGATAAAGTGCAGGTCTTGCCTTTATCTGCACTCCCTCCCAACACAACAGTCACTCCTGGTTCTAAAAAACTTTTGTCTAAAAATCTATAACCCAGAAGTTGTAGCTCTCCATTTTCTGATTGCTTATACCAAAGGATTTGGTTGTAGTTCTGAATACTGTGGGAGCAGCTGGTTGTGATTGTTTCTCCTGAATTTGCTTGGATGTAGGATGGAGTCTGGTTGACTTGGTCACTGAGAGAGGAGCCTGTAAAAAGATATAATTAAATTAACATCTTATGATAAATGAGGGTGACAAGTTAAAAAGTAAGAAATAACACAAACAGCTGAAACGGCTTCAGAGTCAATAACTGAGAATTTAAAAGTTAACCTAAATAATGTAAATACCTGAAACCAGCACAGTGTTGAACACAATCATTAATAGAATAGAACTCATGCTGTTATAGGTTCTGACAATATTCCTGTTAAAATTAGGGTAAATATGTGATTCTTTAGAGGTTAAACTGAGTATTCTGAGCTCCTCCTCTGAACAAAACTTTTGTCGTGCCAAATGAACATGTGCTCTAAAGTGGGAGGTGTCTGTAGTTTCAAAGTATTACGTAAGATCCAGTTTACCTTATCAAAGGAAGTAACGCAGGTGCACAGAACTGTCAGGTGTAATCATTTAAAAAAAGTGAGGTGTTTTTTGTTCTAAGGACCTGTGATATACAGCACTGTGGTAACTCGCAGCACAGAAGTAAACTGCACTGCTGTTCACACTCACATCTTTGATTGATAAAGTGCAGTTCTTGTCTTCATCTGCACTCCCTTCCATCACCACAGTCACACCAGGTTCTGGATTACTGTTGGTTACAAACATATATCCCAGAAATTGTAGCTCTCCATTTTCTGATTGCTTATACCAAAGGATTCGGTTGTAGCTCGGAATACTGTGGGAGCAGCTGATTGTGATTGTTTCTCCTGTGTTTGCTTGGATGTAGGATGGAGTCTGGTTGACTTGGTCACTGAGAGAGGAGCCTGTAAAAAAGTACATTTATATATATATAATCAACATCAACAAATTAAAAAGTAAGAAATATTAGCTGAAACAGCTTAAGAGTCAATAACTGAGATAATATTTAAATTAAATGCTGACCTGAAACCAACACGATGTTGAACACAATCAATATTAAAACAGTACTCATGCTGTTATAAGTTCTAAGAATATTCTGCTTAAAATTAGGTTAAATATGTGATCCTGTATGTTAGACTGACTCTTTTGAGCCCCTCCTCTGATTAAACCCTCTGTCGTGCCAAATGAAGATGTGCTCTAAAGTGGGAGGTGTCTGTAGTTTCAAAGTTTTATATAAATTACTGCCGGTGCACGGAGCTGTGAGGTTTTTGTTTTAAGTTGCTGTGATAGACATCACTGTGGTAACGTGCAGCACAGAAGTAAACTGCAGTGCTGTTCACACTCACATCTTTAATTGATAAAGTGCAGGTCTTGTCTTTATCTGCACTCCCTTCCATCACCACAGTCACACCAGTCTCTAGAAATGCTCGGTCTCCAAACATGTATCCAAGGAGCTGCATCGGATATTGCTTTGACTGTTTGTACCACAGGATCTGATCGTAGTTCCGGATACTGTGAGAACAGTTGATATTAGCTGTTTCTCTGGAATTTATTAGAGTTTCTTCTGGAGTCTGTACAATTTGCTCACTTAGAGAGGAACCTGTGGAAAAAGCAACACAAAACACCCAGTTAACACAATAATGACAGTAAGGTTGAGTCTTGAAGAGGCATCAAGTTTAACCCATAAATCCTGGAACAAGAACAAGCCTTATAAATGTATAATCTGTTGTTAAAATCTGTAAAGGTTTTAAGGAATTTACTTGAAACCAGTTTGCCATGTAAGATTATGCAGCAGAGAAGAAACAGCCCCATTTTGTCTTTGTATATTTCTGTTCCTGCTTTCTTAGCTGTGAAGAGAAATCTGAGGTGGGTGGTGTCTGTTTCTCCTCCTCTTCTCTGTTCTGATACTTGACAAAAAACACACAACTATACAAGTACACAACTGGGTCACTATAAGACCCACAAGGACCTGAAGTGTGGCGTTTATATTTAATATTTGTTTTCTGTAACTTTTTGCAGCAGCAGTATTGCTACACCATGAAAAATTGTGTACATTAGAAGATAATCAACACGTTAAACTGCATTGTTCCCAGTTTTCTTTTTTATATTTCTACAAAATGTGAACAGCAAATATGGTGTTGTTAAATCAACATGGTTTAGTATTGATTTGACGCTGTTTAGTGTTAAATCAACACCTGTAGTGTAACTGAATACTACCATATTTACTGTATAATGGTCTGCTTAATTTGAACTTTCAGAATTTGCTTATAGATTGTTCCAGTTGACTTTAGAGTGACAGGCTGGGGCCCAGCTTGTTATACCACAAGTTATATGTGACATGATTAGTGTACACTTTCCAAATGTGGTTTTTAAGATTTTACTTCTTAAATTTTGCTTGATCCTTGAACCTGAATTGTGGGTCCAATATTACAGCTAACCCTAAATTCCTGTACTAATTCCAGCCTGCACCAAAATAGACCAAAAATTGGTCTTACGCCAAAGTTTGCTCTTTGAAAAAAACAAACAAACAACAACAACAAAAAATGCAGTCTTGGATGCACTGAGATGATGATGGGAGGTTTCCTTCAGTTCTTACTTGTTGTTCAGCTTAATTTTTTCGGCGCTCATATACAGAACAGCATCATGGACAGTTTTTCTTTATGAAGCTAACAAATCAGTTCATCTCTTCACTTTTTATCACGTACCACTCAGTATATAAATAAACATGAACCAGAACAAACATAAAATGGAACAAAATAATAAGTAAAATCCATCTTCAAGCTTTTTACATTTAATTTTAATTTATGAAAATATACAAAGTGTATTATTTAACAGTAATTTTAACAATGTAGGACAAATGTTACTGACACTAATGTCAGTTGTGAATATGTTTTTTGTCCCATCGGCATTTATTATTAACTTTTATTTTAAAATAATTATTAAAGATTTAAGCATTTTAAGTGCTTTAAATTCAATTATAACGCCATGATATAGCCTACTATATTCTGGACTAAAACAAAGTAGTTTTACAACATTACTTGTGTTTCTAGAATAAACAAATTTATAATGTATTGCAATCATGGGTAATTCTTCACTCCAGCTGCCAAAAAATAAAAAATAAAAAACCCCATTTGTTGAGAAACACTGCCCCCTAAGGGTTCAAATTAAACAGCATCTCACTCCTCTGTGACACAACTCTTCTCTTCTCACTAATTCATTTTTTTTTTTTTTTTTTGTTGCTTATAAGTGATAAGTGATACAATTTTGTTATTACTGTTTGAAGCAGAGGAGGATTTTGTTGAAGCTGCAGGGTGTATGAAGCCCCGTGGTGGCATGGAGACACCGTCTTAAGAGACTCAGACCATCCTGCATCTTAGAGTTAAAGACTATAGAGTTAAAACAATACAAATATAGGAAGTTAACTATTAGCCTGTCTTGCTTACTGTTTTCATTTGTGACTTTGTTGAGAAGAAAGGATGGTGCCCATAAAGACAACAGCTCACAGCCACCAAAGCAACTATTTGATTAAAATTAAGCCCACATGTATCTATGGAATTAATTATTTGTTATTTTTGTAATAAATTCATACAATTGGTAAATGCATATATTTTCAGTCAATACACGTAAAACAGCTTTATCAGGGGTCTTCAACATTTTCAGTTTGGGACCCCCCAAACTGATGGACCCCCAAACACAGTAGTTGTTGACTGTTAACAGGTGGCGCTGCATATCACAGCTTTTTACAACAATAACCTCACAGCTCTGTGCACCTGCAATAATTTCTTTGATAAGGAAAAACTGGATCTTACATAATGCTTTGAAACTACAACAGGTGTTGTGAAGATATTGCAAAAATAACAGCAAAGGCACTCAGCCCTGCAGTATCTCCACAAGTCCACTAGGGGTCGTGAACCTATCATTGAAGACCTCCGAACTGGATGACATAATGTATAAGAAATATATATTGTTTATAAGTAATGATGATCTAAACTAGATAAGAAGTCAATAAATAACTTAGACTTTTTAATTAATTATGACTTCAATTAGTTGATGAATTTGCACTTAACCTGGAACTTGGTTAGAGTTTAGCTTTTCACCAGCTCAGAGCCGAGCCTCTAAAGCTACAAGACATTTATAACACATACTAAGATGGCAAAACCTGAAATTCATTCTTTTATGTTTTTTTCTTTTGACATGAAAACTTTGTATTTATGTGGGAACCAGAACTACATAGCTGCCAAGTTTAAGAAAACATAATTACATGGAAGCTGCATGGATTAAAAGATAGGAGGAGAAATTAGGATGATAAGTGTCACATTTCATCGGAGGATCAGAACAGTTTCTTGCTCTGAGGTCTTTTTGCAGGAAGAGGAAGTTTTAAGGCTGATATCTTTGTTGAATTGCTGCTGTTATCAACTGCTGCAGGTGGTTTCTTATTGAGAGTGTATTTCTGTGCTAGATTATATGTCTGAGTTTTTGTAGAACTCAGGAGGTAACTGAGTCACTGTGTTACTGGCTGCACAGTAATAAACACCACTGTCTTCTGTGCGGAGTTTCTCCAGATGAAGCTCAGATTCCTTTGAGCCGTCGCCACTCACACGGAAACGGTCTTTGAATTCATCTTCAAGCTTTGGGTCGCTATATAGAGTATACCCAATTAATTTTAGGGTAGAGTTACCCGTCGTCTTCTGGTACCACAAAATGACGTAATATGAACTGACTGAATGTCTGCAGCTGATTGTTGCAAGACCTTGAGCAGTTAAAACTGATGGTGGATCTTGATGAACGACGCTGCTCAGGGAGAAAGCTGTGTTGAAAAGCATAAAAACATGAGAATACACAAGAAACTGCACATTTTATTAAATTAAAATTAATTAAACCCCAAACCTACAAGAGAAGCAGAGAAGCAGAAGAGAGATCTTGCTTTTGTTTCTGATCATGATGTTTTTGTCTTACTCTTTGTCTCTGTGGTGACTGACACACTGAACCACAGACATGTCTTTGTTTACTGTTATAATACATGTCAATGTGCTGATGTGCTGAGCACATGTTAGTGGATCATCTCAGAGGGGAGGAGACACAGGCTGGGATCATATTAGCAGCCCCTGCTTTACTCCCTCTGCTCTACATTCGCTGATAAATCTGACTTTGTGTTACATTTGAGAAATGCAAATGCTTTCAGCATCAGTCTATTCAAAACTTAGAAACTGTTTGATAGATTGTAAACGTTTTACTTGTATTATCTTCTCATTTTAATGTCCAAAATGTTCTTTACAAAAACCTCCTTAAATTAAAACTATTTTTTTCAGTTTTTGAAATTATTCAAAATTGTGAAAGCTGTTTATTTGAAAATGTATTTAAAACATTGAGACAAATGTGTTGAAATATGTGACATGGAACTTACTGCACTCTTGATGTCAAGTTTTGTGGACAAAACAACAAAGTAAAACTTGCTAGGGGATCAGAAGGCTAGTAACCATGGGAACTTATGTTCCTCCTCTTTTGTGTAACCAAATCAAGGATTTATTCATCCAGGATAGCATGAAAATCACTGCTTTAATCCTTGATCCCACTTTTGTGCAACAGATCTTTGTTGTTTATAAAGAAATGTCTCGCTTCACCATGACAACCAACAAAAAAAGAAACTTTTTCAGATTCCTCAACAACTTTATTGTTAACAGTCCACTGTTGTAAGTAAAATAACAAACAAAACAAAATAAAATGGACCTTACTTTACAATAGATCTATGGCTCCCCCTATAGATAAAAATGTTATGATATTTTTATAATCACTGTGGCACCAACAGCTGTGTATTTGTGCAGCTCTTTGAATCACCTGCATCACTGTGTTGACTCACAGCACAGAAATACACTCCGCTGTCTTCAGGTTGCAGCTCCATCACTGTCAGAGATCCAGTCTGAGCATCTTCCTTCTTTGCTGGAAATTTATCCTTCGTGAAACCGTCTTCATACTGATGTGGAGGAGTTGGAGTAGTGTAAACTATTTGCTTCATTGTTTTTCCTGGCAGCTGTTGGTACCAGTACATCTGCCAGTATGTTGCATCCATAGAGTGACTGCAGTCTATTGTTGCCGACTGACTCTGGTTCCTCCACAGCAGAGGACTCTGGGTCACACTACTCCCATCACTGAAACATGCAGGGGTCCAAAATCACACCGTGTTATAGAAATTTAATTTATGAGCAGAAGAAAATATTAAGATAAAATCATAAGTAGATGTGAAGAAGCAACTTCTCCACATGATAAAGTTCATAAAGTAAATGCAGAGCAGAGGTGTAGATAGTTTGATCTGATTCTAATCTTAATTTAACCTTGAATCAGAATCCACAGTTAGTTTATTTTAATTACCTGATAACCACAGCAGGAGGACAGACAGTATGAAGAGTCTTTGTTTAAAGGTGATGACACCCATTATTTGCTGCACAGTCAGAGTGTAGAACAGTTATAAGCTGCAGGTGGGAGAGTCACGTTGCTTTCTTTGGTTATTTCATTGGTCCTAACATTGTGGGCTGTTTTCAATCTTCAGAATATTTACCGGTAAACACATTTTAGGTGCCACATCATGAAGGGTTCCTTTGCAGAGCATGTCAGTAAATTTACCTTGACGTTTTGAAAAGTGGCATCACTGGTGCTGCACTTTTCTTACAAAAAATGTTCAATTTATTCAAGGAAAAGACAGAAACTTGAACAAATTCAGCAGCTTTTGCTTGTTGCCTGAATTCAAGCTTTAGATAAGGAATAGGTGTGTTCATTTAAAGGTTGTAGGGAACCGATGATGAAAATATTTCAAATATAGTATTTCAATTTAAAATGTATTGAATAGAATGTTGAACTGATTTGGAATAGAATAATAAACATTTTACTACACTGTATCAAATTGTATTTTTCAACAGTTTAAAAGTCTGAATAAAGCAGAAAGTATATGAAGAGGATTAAAATCATCTTTGGAGTTACAAAACAATCAAGTCTCTCATGAGCAGCACAAAGGATGAGAGACAGAAAGAGAGAAATGTGACTAAAACTACATGAGAAGCCCAACAGATTAATATGCAGTATAATAAAACAAGTCAACGAATGATTTTTAAAAGACTTGGACAGTACAAATTCTTATTTTAGTGCACACTGGGAGTTCAGCACTCACAGAACTTGTCTAATAAAACATGTTGTGGAAAAAAACCCAAAACAAACCACAAAGCAACTGGTAGAAGAACAGTTTTTAATATTAGCAGGGTTTTTTTTTCTTTGGATTACAGGTCGTTCTGTGGCTACAGTGACATTCTTACAGTCATGAGATGACATAAACATAATTAAAAACAAAATAATGTTCGAATATGTCTGGCTGCTTTTCAAAGGGAGTTGGGGTTATTAAAAATTAACTTTCATGAGGTACTGATGTGTTAAGACAGAGGGCTGTACAACGAAGCAAGACAGTTAAGCTGGCTTTGTTGAGCTGAAAGTCTGAATTTAAGTGTCACCAAAGATTTCTTTGAACACAGTTAATCACCATGGTAACAGAGGCTGAAGTGATGAGTTCAGTTCAACCTAAACTGTAAGTAAGAAGCTCTATTTGCTCACTGATCATTTCTGTCATAACAAAATTAATAATAAATCTAAACAAAATAAACACAAAACAAAATGTTATCAACACAACAAAATATAATTTACATAAAAAATATAAACCATTTTGTAATGGCATTAAGTTAGTGCTCTAAACTAGGTTCAATTATATTATCACAGTTATTATCACCTCACAGGCCTACAATTTCAACTTTGTATCTTAAACAACTGCAGCTAGAATACGGTCAAAACAAAATGTGTGTTTATAGACAAGATATTATCATCAGACACTGATCATGTGAGAATTCAGATTCTACACTGGCCAGCATTCAAACCAACCAACAGAAAACTGATAGATTTGTTACAGATGTTTGACTGTAGGAGCAAAAAACAAGATTATTATTATGAAAGCATTCAAGGGGAAATGAAAAGAGTAAATACTTCACTTTCTTCACATGAAGACTGTTGGTAACTAGGGTTTTCAACAAAAGTTAGAAGCACAACTTAAGGAAACTTAAAATTTCATTTTGACGCTCTCTATCTCAAGGTAAGCAGATAACGGGAGGTCGTGTGTCACAAGAAGACAGGAAGACATTTTTAACCCCACCAATCATTGGGTCATCAAGGTAGCCTGGTTTTAATAATTTCTGCTTCACAGCTGTTGCATCACATTTGTTTTCTCCAGGTACACTTGGTTTCTTCCTCCCACAGACCAAAAACATGCACGTTAGGTTAACGCTATAGTTGGTAATCCTGTTCAGAAAGACTTTTTGTTAAACTGGATGAAATGGTCATTATATTATGTATTCAGAAAAAGGAACGAAAAAAATCTGACCTCAGTGTGAGCTGCAATACTGTAAAAGCTGTAAAAACTCTGACCAATCCCTGCCATTGGTCAGATGCCTTCATGTTGAATGGGATTGGTGAGATGCATTCACGTCTGGTCCTGCCAACACACCCTCTCTCCCTCCTTCTCCCCGTGCACACTCATCCCGTTTCACCGATGCCAGAAATATTTAAACCTTTGAGCGGAAGAGACGATTTAAGAATGAAATCTAAACGAATAACTCTAAATTGTCCCTAAGTGTGTGTGAGAATGTGAATGGTTGTTTCGTTTGTGTCTTTGTGCCTCTGAGATGGACAGGAAAGTTGTCCAGGGTGAAAACCCCCAGAGTTGCCACAATTGTGTAACAGAAGGTTGGTTCCATCACATAACAAGTGGCCTATTTACAAGTGTAGAGCTCCCTCTGTAGTTTATTACAGACAGTAATAATTTGGTTCCACTCTGGCACCAACAGCTGTTTGTTTTTGTGCAGTTCTTTAAATCACCTGCATCACTGTGTTGGCTCACAGCACAGAAATACACTCCGCTGTCTTCAGGCTGCAGCTTAATCACTGTCAGAGATCCAGTCTGAGTATCTTTCTTCTCTGCTGGAAATTTGTCCTTCGTGAAACCGTCTTCATACTGATGTGAGCTGAATGTTGTTGTGAAAACAATTTGCTTCATGTTTTTCCCTGGCGGCTGTTGGTACCAGTACATCTGTCGATATGAACTGTCCTTGGTGTGATTACAGTGCATCGTTGCGTTTTCACCCATATATGTCCACAGATTTGGGGTTTGGGTCACATCACTCCCATCAGTGTAACCTGTGAGTAAATAAGTTATAGTATTTGTTTTTCTTTCTTGCATCATTTTAAAAATAAAAAAACAGTGAAGCATAAAATTTATTAAAAGCTGAAGTCAGAGTGTACAGATTTACCTGATGTCCACAGCAGAAGGACTGACAGCGTAAAGAGAGTTTCTTTAAATACAATAACGTCCATCATTTGCTGTACAGAGCGTAGGACAGCTGTTGTGAGCTGTAGGGGGTAGAGCCATCTGACATCCATGCTGGGACTTTGTGTGACAGGATTTATGTGGGCTGTTTAAATCTTTACTGCAACAGTTGCTCTGGGGATCCCCCTACAGAGCATTACAGAAGATTCACATACAGTAAATAATAAAAACTACTGATGAATTTACAAGCTTGATTGAGCACATGTAGAAAATCTTTTGTTAATTCAGATACAGTATAATAAAAAAATAAAGCAATGACACTGATCATTGCAAGCATCAGATTATACATATTTTAACTAGTGGTGGGACTCAATTGAAAATTTTAAGGTAATCACAGGGTCTGTAATTAATTAATCACATTTTAATCACATGTTCTCCTTGAATTGTCACCTTATCGTGGTGGAGGAATTTGTGTGCCTGAATGATCCTAGGAGCTATGCTGTTGGGGGCATCTCCCCTGGTAGGGTCTCCCAAGTTAGAGTGGTCCTAGATGACAGGCCATGGTTGTCACCTAGGACCTAGGACCATGGTTCAAAAGACTGACAGATGTGTGGACAGATGGCATCAAGGAACTCACTAACACTGTGTTCACTGAAGGTGGGGTGCTGTTGATCTCCAACAGTGAATCATCGAGAGGTGGAAGGAATACTTCTAGGACCTCCTCAATCCGCCCTGATTGAGGAACTCATTAAAACATATTAAAGTGAGCTGGCATGGCATTCCTAACTTCTGTTTTTGCATGTGAAGGGAAACACTTGCGCTATCACAACTGATCATTTACCACAGTTTACATCTTCTGCTTTTGACCTCATGCCCCAACTTTTCTAAAACATAATTGGAGTTTTTAAAAAGAAGTAAGATTGTTTGTATGGATAGTGAGAAATGTGTTCTTAAGTTTACACTAAATATATTTGCTGCAGAGTTCTGTTGCTGTTATTATTTTTTGTCAGCAGAGGTTGCTGCAGTGACAGCACAGGACACATGAGACTTTGTTAGAAGACATGAGAGCAAATTGGAGAGCCGTGTTCAAGGAGTACCTACAGTTGCTGGAGTAAAGTTTGTGAATTTAAACTTTTATTTATTACAACCACCACAACAATAGTGTCCATGCTAAACAAACCCTTTGCATTTTAATTACATAACTGGTAATGATTTTACCTATTTTCTCATGCTCACTCTCAGTAATACAAAATTGTGTGCAGAATAACAATTTTTAGAAAGCTGTGTTTACACAATAGAAAGATATTTTCATGGATTTTTTTGTTAAAATCTAAGGTACAATGTAAAATTAGCAAAACTATACATCCCACATGTTTCAACATTAACATTTTAATAAAACATTATAACCATTGTGGCCTTAGAAAAAAGTGTTTTGATGGGAGGTGTGGTTGTGTACTATAAACCTCTTGGCAAATGAGGTTTGACCTTAATGGCATTTTTTTTTACATTACGTTTAGTTTAATACTTGAAGTAGTTTTTAAGCCAGTACTTCTACACTTTTACTGGAGTAAAAAGCTTGAGTTGATACTTCAACCTCTTCAGAAGTATTTTTAAACTATCTATACTTCTACTTGAGTAATGAACATATGAACATGAATACTTTTGACACTGTGCGTGTGTGTGTGTGTGTGTGTGTGTGTGTGTGTTATATTTTGTTTTTCTAAACTTTATTTTTTAAAACCAACTCATTACTTCTGTTCCTTACTATTCAAGAATGCAAAAAAGTATTTCTATTTCCTTTCAGCTTGCTTTTATTCAAGGTCATCGTTTACCCCCCACCCC
>JAVKLF010000002.1:4190991-4202553 GCA_034783495.1 Millerichthys robustus
ATATATTCCCTAAGTTTATATAAATGTTTTCATGAAATGGCAGCATGGCAGAGCAGTGGTTAGCACCGTCTCCTCACACCAAGAAGGTCAGAGGTTCAACTTCCAGCATTTTTGGGTGGATTTTGCATGTTTTCCCCCTGCAGGTGTGGGTTTTCTCTGTGTACTCCGGTTTCTTCCCCGTAGACTAAAAACATGCATGTTAGATTTATGGTAAATTAAAATCGACCCAAAGTATAAATTAGTGTGTCAATTTATCTAATTTGTTTCTATGTGTCCTTGTAAAGGACTTGTGATACTGTCCAGAGTGTCCCCCGTCGTTCGCACAATGAGTGCTGGAGATGGGCACCAGCTCCTCTGTCACCCCGAAAGGAAAAACTGTGTAGGGTAAATGGGTGGATACATGGACAGAAGAAAACCGCAGAGCTAACAGCCTTTGGTAAATGAGAGCACATAAGTTTGTCTTACTGAATAAATTTGGTCCTTGCCTTGTCCCGAGGATGCTACTTGACGCTGAGCTACCTGCAAAAAGAAGAAAAACAGCTGTCATTACATTTATTCTATTTTTAGTACTAGTAGACTGGTTTGCAACTCAAAATTGTGAGAAAACTACAAAAAGTTTTTGTTGAAGTCTCACTCAAAACCAAGAGTTTCCAACCAAGCAACCAGCAAAGCATGCTGACGTTTTAAACAGCTAGTAAATAAAATCGTTGTTTATAAAACTGCATTTTTGAAATGGAATTTGTTTGTTTCCCACTGTTGGCCACTTTGTACTGCCCGAACATTTATGATGATTTAATTATGATTTAATCCACTCTAGTACACTTCTGAAATTTAACGGGCAAATTTGGACCAGTGTGCCCTGATGTGGTTTCAAGGTGTCAAAGTACAGTTTTGCCACTCTTGATGGGTTGAACAACTTCAACAAAATTTAGGTTACTTAGATTACTAATAGGGTTCAAAATGCCATATAAAGGTGGTATGTCAGGGGTGCGGGTAGTTGGTGAAAGGGAAAATAAGTTATCATGGACTTTTCTAACCCATCTCCAGAATGCTTGAACTGTATTTTGACACCTGCAGGGAGTTCTCTTCTGATAGAAAATGCGATGAACTCTGATGAAAAATCAGAATCATTAAAAACTGCTCCAAAACTGTCTCTCTTTATTTCAAAAATGTACTCGAGCAGAGAAAATCAGACAGGTGTGGCACAGTTGTAGGTTCAAAACTCAAAATTACTGATTAATGTAACCTATAAAAAATTAAGTTTGAACGTACATATTGTTGTAGATTATTTAGCTACTTTAGCTCTAAAATCTTATTATTTTTTTAAAGTTAGCTAGGACTTCTAAAGTTCTACATTAGCTCAAGTTTAACAACTTATTTTTCAGCAACAACCTGATAATCCCACATTCTCTTCTAGCTGATGTTCGTCTCCAGTATTCCTCTCTTACCTTCTTTGCTGACACCAAGGCAGCCTTTCAACTCTTGCAGGGAAACGGCTCGATTCTTATTCAGGTCACAGTAGTCAATGAACTTGCGAGCACATTTTTTAGGTTTGGCTTTCTTCTTCAAGTACCGTTTGAAAGGTTTTAGCTCTTTCTTGTTGATGTCGTGGCTACCATTGTTATCCAGCTGGGCAAAATACCAGTGGACCACTCTTTCCTCCAGAGTATGACTGGGGTCAGGCTCAACAAATCTGGTGAATGTCAGAGGACAGCAAACATGAACGCATCATCAGTAAAATGTGCCTCAATATAAGTTGAAAACATCTTAGAAAAAAGTTTACAGTAAACAGTAATTAATGATTTCTAACACTCAGAACTTAAAAGTGAAAATATCATGAAAAATCCCCTCTTTAGCCCCTAAACACATTTTGTTGTGCACTTGGAGTCTCTGGGAGTGCAGAAATTTGTATCAAGTCTTGGTGCTGCACAGATATCTTTACACACTTCTGATCAAAATGTTAAGACCAGTAAAAGAATGGCAAGAATGTACATTTTGCACTGTCGGATCTTCAGAAGGTTCTAAGTAGAGCTTCAAAATGCACAAAGAAGAAATGAGAGTGAGAATTTTTATAATTTTTGTAGTCTACTAGTGTAAAACACAGTAGTCATTGTTTTGGATTATCTTTTTTGTTTGTTTGTTTTGTACGAAAATAACATTTTATAGCTTAAAAATTACACAGAATTCTGTCAGTACTATAATTTTTGTCTGAGTTTGGGTTATTAAACAGTTGTTGTTGACCAATTCGTAAATAAAAAGTTTCTGCGACGCTAGATAATATTTCTCTGCTTTCAAACTACAACATGGCTGAACAGGGTGGACTGACCTGGTCTGTGACGTTTGAGGGGGGGTTGAAATCCCTAATTTGCATTTAAAGTGAAATACAAGTTGATTTGAGACACATCTCAGTATAAAGGTGAAAAAGGTTGAAGTTTCACTTCATATAGACCACAAGTGAATGATTTAAACATAAAAAGGAAGGATTTTAAAGCATATGTCCCCTTTATTACACACAAAAACATCTTTGGATGGCCAACAATAAGGCTGTGAACTTTTAAAACCAAAACATTTCTAAGTAAATGTTGAAGGGCGCCATGCAGCTGCTGCCCAAGATTCCAATAGTACTTTGACAAGTTTCATAAATTGCCAACATTTTGATATTTAAGCTGTATCAAGTTCTATCAAACAGCTTTGCTGTCAGGGGCATCACCCCTGGTAGGGTCTCGGCAGATTGGTCCTAGGTGACAGGTGTTGGGAAAATGTGTAAATGTAAATATTTTCTGTTTGTCTCCTTTTGCGTATAACCATGCAAACAGAGAAGAGATTGTTATCAGCTTGTTGAAACTTATGAAAAATGTCGCCCGAACCCACAATTCTAGTCATCTGTTGTCCAAGCTTGTTTCAACCATACCCTATTTCAACTGCACCGTGTTGTATAACATGTTGTGGAATGTGTCGTGAAACTCTGTCAATAAAAATGCTTGCAAACCAACAACTCTTTGGAGAAGGAAGCTGCTGTATAAGATAGTAAGCTGTCTCTCCTTGCAGGTAAAAAGATATGAGCGTACGGTCTCTTCTTTGGTACTATGCAGGAATTTTCCTGACACAGACCAGACAAAGAACGATTCAATAGACTTGTATATACAAGAAAAAACAAGGAACTCTGTGTCCCTTGCACAGACATGGGTTACCGGGGCCCCACCCTGGGCCAGGCCTGCAAGAGGGGCTCGTTGGCGAGTCCCTGGTGTCCGGGTCTCTACCCATGGGGCTTGGTCGAGCTCAGCCCGAATGAGCCATGGGCTTGCCTTCTTGTGGACCCACCACCTGCAGGAGCTGTCATACAAATTGGGTGCATGATTCCATGGGCAGTAGCCAAAGGCGCGGGCCTTGGGGGCTTTGACCCTGGCCTACCAAAGCTGGCTCTTGGAACATGGAATGTGACCTCTCTGGTGAGGAAGGAGCCTGATCTTGCGTGTGAGGTTGAGCGGTACCAACTAAATATAGTTGGGCTCACCTCGATGCACAGCATGGGCTACGGAACCAATCTCCTTGAGAGGGGCTGGACCTTTTTCTTTACAGGAGTTACCCACGGTGAGAGGTACCGAGCTGGTGTGGTTCTACTTTTGGCCCCCACCAGTAACCTTCTCACTGGGAGGCAACAGCTGAGCCACCGTGCCTCCTTACCAAAAGTAATAACACTTTTCCTAAGTAAAGTGGATGTTTAAGTGCATAATTTGTATGCTTTATTTCGGAGCTGCACAAGATACAGGGCACAAAATTTGAACAACGAAAACAATATCTTACAGTTTAGCAGCATTCCATTTAGAATCAACCATATTTCTTTGTTGGATCCTTTAAAATTCACTTACCTCCCGCCACCAGAGGGAGCTGGTGAGTTAATGGCCTGCACCATGTCTGTGGTGAGGGCATCTAACAAGCTTGTAATAAATTCTGCTTTCTTCCCTTCCGGGCAGCCTGGGACATATTAAAGACAAAACCAAAAAAATTACCTTATATCACTAATTTGGGTCATTAAGGCACAGTAAAGTGAAGTGCCTGTAAAGCCTTGACACCAGTAAATCTGCATGACAAATCGAAAACAGAGAGCAGCTGTTACCTCCTTAAAGTAATCACTAAATTCTTGTCCAGTGCTTTAGGTGAATTACAATGATTCAATTATTAATGAAGGTGGTCGTTTGGTTGTTTGGTAAGACTTGAAACAAATGGTGAGAGGAGGTCCAGACGTGTGCAGTGCTTTGATGCAACTTTGTTGAGCAGTGCAGACCTGTTAACTTTTATGACAGAATTCTAAATGCTTGGCCCATTTGCGCAGATGTATGGTTTTAATGGATACCCTAACCAGTGCATATGTTTCTCTCCATCTGTCGTTTATAAAGTAACTGCAAACATTGTAGAGAAAACAATCTTCTCAACCTCCCCCATCCCTTTATATCTTACTCCAACTTTTTATAATCAGTCCCATTTCCTCCTCATCAAAAATGTAGCTTCCTAGTCATCTACACTGGTTTCTTTCCCTTTGTTAGCTGAGGGTGTTCTGTATTAGGTGGTCCACTGCACTGCCAGGTGAATCCAATTAGGACTTTACAACATGACAGGCCTTGCTGTCCCTCAATCCAAGTGTTAAATTAGGTTGTTATAAACCAGTTTATGCAGCCTATGTGGCAAGATGTTGAGTATAAGTAAAACAACAAACTGGTCCTCTAAGATTTCTAAGACTCAATCCTTGGCCTCAACATTCTGCAACCTTTTTTTTCAGAATGGCCACCAGAGTTAATTGACATTTGCCTTTGAAAAATAGCTATAACTTAGCTTTACAGATACTGATCTAAATATTTATGTGGGTGTAGTTGAGAATCATCCCTGTGTTACGCTTCAAGTGCCAACACATCTCATAAGATCCCGCAATGTGCCATAAGACTGTGCTTACATTTGCATGGCTTGACCCAGGCTGATTTAATTCTGTCTATTCTCATTATAAAATGATCTTGTATTAAAACTTTGGCATGAATGGTCTGTAAACAACAGGAACTCTATCACATTATGTGGTTGATCTCTGATACAGTCAACCTATAGAAGATGAAGGAAATTGTTTAATAACCAAACATCAGGTGGTTCTGTTAAAGCCAAACCAATCAGTCTGTGTACTGAATGTCAGAGAAAAAAAAAGAATCAATACGAACACATAAAGGGGAAAAATTTGACCATTGTGATTAAAGTTTAATTAAGAATACCAGCAGTTTATCCACACCGCATTGCAAGAACCAAAACAACCAGCTGGATCACACTGACCTGAAATGCATACAAATAACTTGGACAATTCTTATTTTAGATTTTATTTTTATTTTGTCTGCCCAATAGGGGCAAAGCTAAGCTAATCTAAAGTACTATCTCCTTCTGTTTCCCCCTCCCCTTTTCACTTTTACTTATATTGTTGCTTACAATAACAGCCTGTATAAGAACAAAAGGGTTTTGGAAAAGTAATACTGAAATTTGGAAAGAAATGGGCATAGAGAAAATGCAAAAGTGAAAAAGAAGAAGACATTAAATATATGAATGACAAAAATGTGACAATTTCAAAATAAAAGATTGCAGTGCTAAAATATAGCTACAAGAAATAAAAAATAAACTGAAATCATTTTAGGGAAAAATCAAATAAAGAAAAAAAACAATAGCGCAAATAAAAACTATTTCTGACATTTTTAGCATAAAGTTTTTCTAAATATTATTTTTAATTATTTGACAGTTATTTTTGCACAGTAATTGTTGAATTTAGTTTATTTATTTCTCTATGTATTTCAAAATATAGCAGTTTGAGTCCATCACAATTGCTACAAAACTGTGGTAATTATGGAAGAAAACCTGTCGCATAAAATTTTAACAAAATAACATATTCAAAAGTCGAACTCCAAACTTTGCAACTCGAGCAAGGAAATTTTAATTACCGTATGTTTTTACTGAAAACTTGTGCAAATAGTCAAAAAGACATCCTGGAACACTATTCAATTCAATTTAATTCAAACATACTTTATTAATCCCAAAGGGAAATAAAGTGTTGCAGTAAATCATTACAGTAAAGAGTTGGAGATGGTGAAAGCTGTGGGCAGGAAAGAGCTCCTGTAGCGGTTTGTTTTACAACTTATTCGAAGAAGCCTCTGAGTGAAGATACTCAATCACCGTTTCATGACGAGGACAGTCAGTGTTGCCCATAATTTTCCTAATTTTCTGTAAAATCTTTCTTTGCACCATCATCTCCCGAGAGTCAACAGTAGTCTCCAGAACAGAACCAGCCTTCTTCATCAGGTTGTTGAGCCTTTTTAAGTCCCTGCTTCTAATTAAATTGGATTAATTAAAAAACTAGAGATCCAAATCTCTCTGTTTGTAATACTTTTAGGTGTAGAAAAAATAATCTTTAAAAACATTTTTCCAGAACCCCTGTTAGAGTAAAGCTCCTTAACAGACAAGTAAAAGGAAGAGTTTTTACATGCTGCTCCTGACAGAGAGGCTTCTCAAACAGTGAGATTTAACATGTACCCGCATGCTGTTTAGAAGCTGCACTCTTCAGCATTATGTTATTCTCCCTGACATGATCTGAGGCCAATAAATATTGAGCTTTGTTGTTGCGGTTCTGAGAACATCCTTCCACAGTATATAAAAATATCTCACAGCACGCCACAACACCTGCATCTTCCATAAAACCGGCCACACATCTGCTGCACAGCCAGGAGGATGCTCAACTCTAAACTCTGCAGATGGGGGATTAATAGTTACAGTGCAGTCCTAAACAACGGAGCATCATTAGAAAAACAAAAGTGAAAGAAAATGGCAGAAAAGAATGTCTAAGCCTCGGAATTAAACTTTTTTTTTATTAATATTTATTACTTTATTATCAGTCACCCTTTTATGCAATAATTCCCTAATTCTTTATTTTATTTATAAATATTTTATTTATCCACAAGGTTTAATTAGCATTTGCAGTTATAGCATAACCAACATCCACTTTTCCTCACATTTTCATGTCATTTCTGCTCAGTGTTTCTTTTCCCGTCTTGACATCAGAGTAAAGTTAAATCGACACAAGAATGGTTTTACTACTTCTACACATGTAAAACTTTCAACTTGTGAGCAGGTGGTGTCTTTAGGAAATCAAACATTTTTCTCTAAAGTTCCACAGATTTTTTTTTTAATTGTTACAGGAAGTGAAGCTTCCATAACCCTGAACTTAAAATGAAATAAAGTGCAGTAAAAATGTAAGTAAAACCTGTTAGCGGTCTGTCCAGGAATGGATCTTCTGTCTCAGGGATTTGCGATCGTGCATCTTCGTCACATTCCGGGGTCTTGTACCTGTTTCACAGGGAACATGGGAAGCGTGTCAGAAGCTTAAAAAAACATTACCCATTGTGAGAGTTTTGCTCTGTTGCAGAAAGTAAAAGTAGCTGAAGAGATCAAGATTAGTAGTTGCCTTCCTGCAACTACTGATAATGGACCACCAGCCTCGCGGTTACCAGTGCAGGCCTAAATGTCAAATGGACTGTACTTATATAGCACTTTTCTATCCCACCAGAATACTCAAAGTGCTTTACAACACAATCTGTCCCCTCATTTACAAACACAGCACTCAAATGGACCATCAGCAGTGAGACAGGATGTTTTTGGGTGTAGACTAGAAGGTGGGAGAAACATGATGTTCCAGATTAGAGACAAATGGTACCTTACAATAAGCAGGTAGAGTCAAAACAGCAACTTGAAATGTCTTCTAGTCTTAATCAGAATGAAATAATCAAAACGTCCCTGAATTAAATAATTTATATATATATATATATATATATGTATATAATTGTTCTCAAGGTTTGACCAAATTGCCTAAACTTCCATCATTTTTCATTATAAGATGATCTTTGTCTCAGTTCCTGATGTAGAAGGTAGCAGGTGATGTGCAGTCTGTCAACAAATGCTAAACCTTTCATCTCAAAATTTAAACGCAGTATTTCTATACTTACACGGTCAATGAGCACTTTACTACTTTTAACAGTACCTGGGTCATTTTGAGGGTAGTGGTTGGTTTGTGTGTGCAGCTGACACAGCAAATAATTTTTTCATCAAACTAAAAAAGAGAAAAGTATTAATTGGTTTGGTTTAGTGTGCTTTTTGATAAATGATATTACCTGGTGGAGGTTCCGGGAATTGGTCGTCCCGTGTCCACCAGAACACACCAGCAGTAGCCAGTGGACTGGTGGCACTGGACCGCTTTGTAAAGACCTTCAGCTCCGCAGTCTGGAATAAAAATGCTGCTGAAAGAACTCGTACTAGCTGAATCTAGGCTGATCTGTCGCTCCTGGTCGCAAGAGGGGCCTTTTTCTAAAAGCAGGAGGAATTTACTCAATCAGGAAAAATTCAGAAGGTAAAATACAGAAACAAACACTTAAAAACCAGGATCAGGATCTAAAATGTTACCATTTCTGAAACGTAAAATGGAATGACTGTGGGATTGATTGTCAGTTTATCCTCATGTTCACAACTGGTTTACAGCGTTCCTTTTACTTAACAAACCTAACTTGACAATTAGCCATTCTTTAAGCAACACTTTTTGGGACATCTTTGCTCCCTGATGTCGTGAACAGCCACAGACCTCAGCTCTGTAGGATGTACAGTGATGAGGATTATAATCTATTTTTTGAAGCATCTTGATGCAGACATCCTTATTTTAAGAAATTTTTTTTGCTAAAACGACTAAATGTAGTATTTTTTTATTGTCACCGACGTCATGAAAAAAGGGAGGCAGAACTCCAGAGTTCAGAAGTGCAGCGCTTTGAGTGTTTCTGGCCAACACTGGGGGTGTAAAAGGATACATGTAATCTTGCCATGATGGTTCGGAGCACATGGATACCGAAAACAGAACAACCAATGTGTCAGTGTCAGTGTCAGGTGATTACTGCTTTCAGCTTAAAGTCACCATGCATTTTATGTATCTGCCTTCTGGTAACAACCACAGCAGAAAAGCAGCAAATAGAAAGAAAACTACTTAAAAACAACAACAAACAAAATATGAGTGGTTGCTCCGAAAAACACAGACAAGTTTAAAGATTGTCTAGGTTTTGGTGGACAAAAATAATGATGTTTTTATTTTTGCAGTTTTGCAACATGGTTAATTTTTTGCCTATAGAACAGTTATTGTCATATGGTTAAGGGACAATTTGAGGGTTAATCTCACAAATATTTCTTTTAAGCCCAGTGCAAATTTACAGGTAATCTGTGTCTTTGGGGAGGAAAAAAACCCCAAACTTATCCTTCTTGGTGACATCAAATAAAAACGTGAAGGTGTTGGCAGACGCAGCAGCAGCAGGCCTGAGTCCAGCTTAGGAGGAGGTAACAAGGTCAAATTTCCCCAACATGTTTGCCAGGACAAAACTAAATATGTCCCCGTGAACATTTTCCTTCTGTAAAGACTCACACTCAAGTGTTTTCAGCTCGGTCTTCGCCAAGGTTCCCTCACATCCAAATTATTCAGTACTGTTTATTATACAGAGGTTATGCTGGCGCCAGGCGCTAAGGTTTCCAAAAGAAAATAAGTTTTTTGAACATATAAATGGAAAAAAGCTGGATGCTGCCAGTCCCTTTGGGTTTGTGTGGATGGGAAACTTAATCTGCATTCTCTCTGCCCGCCTTCAGCCTCCACTCTGTTTGTTTTGTTGTTTGTATGTTTTCTTCTATTTCTCTTGTCCTGGCAGGGACTGAAAGATGAGGCAGACAAACATTTTTTTTTACTGAAAATAAAAAGAAACACAGACGAGTGGAAGTCTGAATCCATTGTCACAGTTCGCTCGTTGTTTCCTCAGGGTAAACTGATAATGGATAAAAGATGATGAGTTGCAGCTTTGCAGCATTCTGAGCATTCCACTCTGCCTATCATTATCTGGGCACAGAGCCAGGTAGATTAGTTTTTAAGCATCTTTTTTCTTTATTTCCAAATTTCACCTCTCCCGAGTCTTCCTCCTCGGCCTCCCCTTGATCATTTTTTTTAAATTCTGCCCACCTCCCCTCAACTCCATGCTCTCTCCTCTTCACTTCACTCCAATGGCTTTCAGCTGTGAACTAATCAGTGCGATATTGTTTCTAGGAAGCATTCGCCCCTACTTCAAACAGCTGCAACGTCAGAACCAGAGCTGTGCGAGGCTTGTAGGTGCATGTGTTTTAATGGCAGAACAACAAAAACAGACAGCTGAACGGTTTCAGCTCTTTAAGAACACCTTTCAACACATTAGTCGTTGGAATCCCTTGCTCTCTTCACTTTTTGTGCTTAAAAGTAAAATAGAAATGCACGCTGCACCACACAAGACATAATAAAATGAAAGGATAAAAAATCTTTTTTTAAGACAGCAGAGACAGAATCGTGCTCTTAGATGAACTGATCGTATTATCTCATCTTAACTTTCTGCTTTTGGCCTCTGTAAAAATGAGAATCAGGGAGTTTCTGCTTCCTAACACTGGAAGCACATCAATGTTTGGCAACAAAGAGCCCTTTTGAAAAATGGGGTTTTACTTGCTTTACTAAGCAAACACGTCACAAACACAAACACCCCGTCGCTTTTCATTAAGAGTATCCAGAAAACAGTGTGTAGTGCTGCTGGTTCAACACTCCAATTTTCCAGCTTTAAAAAATAAGGATTTAAAGTTTAAATAGTGAACTATTCAAATCAAATGTTTATGCTTTCAAGCTTTTTTTAAAAAGAAAACATGAGCCAGAAAGCAAACTTTAAAATCAGACAATCTTCTTAGATGACTGCTAAAGTTTTAAACTTTGTGGATAAAAATAAGGATAAAAATAATGTGCCTATACAAACAAAAATATACCTTGTTATCTGTAACTTTGAGTAAGTTAGAAACATTTTTGTTGGCAAAGATGCATTAGCTGTAGTGGTTATCTTGAATTGGTGTGACACCAAAATGTAATCACTTTATTATTTTCAGTAATCAGTTTAGTGGTTAATGAGAGATTTTTCTAACAGACAATGACTACAATCAAAATTCCAGGCAAAGATATTGAAAATGTTCTTTTTAACCTGTTCTGTCTGGCATAGATGCATATTCAGTACGATGAAACAGCATTCTCAATGCCTCGACAGTTTTACTGTACAAAAGGAGGGGTCTGAAAAAAATCCATACTGGAAAAACACAGTATGGTTAAAGACAAAAAAAAAATACTTTATTGTTTTATAAAAACTGTGTTAAAGTTTTACCACTAAATGAATTTAGAAAGGGACTCTATGAAGAAGTAAAATATACTGCTCTCAGAGTCAGCGTGTGTTCTCACCTTGCTTTTTGGAGGTGGAGTTGTTTTGTTTATTCTCCTTATAAACAAGATTCCAGAGTGTTGGAGCAGTTATTTCTGCAGTGACAGAAAGATAATCATTTTTTCACACATTAGGGCGACCACAAGTTCATGAAATTTTAATTATCTAGCTGCTTGTGTGATGTGTGTGTGTGTGTGTGTGTGTGTGTGTGTGTGTGTGTGTGTGTGTGTGTGTGTGTGTGTGTGTGTGTGTG
>JAVKLF010000002.1:4214870-4232108 GCA_034783495.1 Millerichthys robustus
TACGGACGGACACCTGGGCATATGTTCCATCTCCGTTGCATTCTGGGATAAATGTAGCATCATGAGGGCGTCTCGACTGTTCCAGTGCATTGCTCCTCTCAGCGCGACACTTTGACTGACCCGCATCTGTAACATATTGACAGGGGCGGTCTGGACTCAAATATGCCAATCTGATATCAGGCACTTGATTAGCAGCACCTGGGGTATCAGAAGCTCAAAACATGAGTCAATAGCAGCATCAAAATAAGCTGTTTAGCAATGGCCAAAAGGATTTGGCAAATATTTCATGTGAGCAACCCACATACTCAGCTCTACGCCCATCACACAAATGCATGTTCCTTACGAATGAGGCACCATTTAAAATGAAATTAACAGGTTTTCCAACTGTATAAGATTTATTGCCAAGAATCATTGTTACAACAAAGAAAATCTACCAAACACAAAGACAACTGGTAGTATTTATTACTCACTTGTATGTTATATTAAAATGAACAAATGTAATGAAATTTAACTTCAGTTTTTCTTGACATTAGATCTTTTCTCACCTCACAGGCAGCTAAAACACACATACTCATATGGATGCAATGATATTTTCTCATATAACATACTAACAACCTGGTCATATACGACAGAAAATTTGCTAAAAGCTGTAGAGTCTCTCTTCAAAAAGATTATTACAATTTTGGATAAGCAACCTTTTCATGTACACTACTGCAATATCATTAGTAATTCTAAGATCATATACTTTGAAAATTACCAGATGTTTTGTGATGCAAGTCTTGGTTTTAGGGTTTTAAATGGGTTTGCTCAACGTTGAACTCTTTTGTCCTGTAAAACACTGTATTTCCACTTAGTCATTCCAATTGTTGTCCCAATGACTATATAAGGAACTGTTGAGCAGATATTATTGTATTTATTGTCTTAGACAATAAATACAATAATATCAAGTAACTACAAGAGAAATTTAGATTAAATTTAAGCATATTTGTACATTTACACTCTTTATAAGACAACACAATTTTATCAATTTATGAAATGTCCCTTGAGCCATTGCTGCCCAAGCCTATTCAAACTTTCTTTCTTTTGTGCACAAAAAAGTTTGGGCACCCCTGATCTACACATTCTTTGACTGCTACAACTTCTGAGAGCTCACAATACTGAATCAGATTTGGCTAAACAGGTTTGACCAAAACAACTAGAACATAAAATGATTTTAGTTTAAAACTCTGCTATGAAAGGCAGCGAGTGAAATGCAAGCCTTTAAGAAATGATAGGTCTTTAATTTAAAAACTAATCATGAATATTATTTTCTAAGTGGACAGCATTGCTAAAAGGAGAGGATAAAATGTGCTGCGTTCCAGACATGACTCGATCAGTCTGTGCTCAGGCTGATGTCTACAGAAAGATGAAAACCCAATACATCTTTTTGTTTAGTTCCACTTTTCCCATTTGTTAATTTTCGTACAGATTTGGAACATTTTGATTGTCAAATAAAAACATTTTATTGCAGTTTTAGTATCAAAGTAAAGTTTAATAAATGAGCAAGTAATATATTGTTTTGCTTACTAAAAATGTTTTTGTTTGTTTAATCTTTTGCTGAAACAATACAGGAGAACAGCAAACCCTCAACAACAAACACTGTGAAAGTGTTGAGGATTTAAAAGTTTCTCACAGCTGACCTTTGAACTCTGAGTGTCTTCCTTCAGGTGTAGAAGTTGGAGCTGGAGCCACAGGAAGCTGAAAGTTTTTACCTGAAAGACAAAAAAAAAGGGGGGGTGGGGGGGGGTGGGGGTGTTAAAGGCCTTATCAATTTAAAGGCGTAATCTACAGCATGCTTAAACTTTACTTTATTTTATTTTAAGCGGTACAAAATGATAGGCTTATTTAATTGTAAGTTTTATTTCTTGGCTGTGGTAGTATTTGGTTTTCATGATTGGGAATTGCATGTTTAAATAAAGATAAAAAAATAAATCTGTCAATCATTGGCTTTCTAAACAGTTCCAAACATCCATGTATCAACTTTTCCTTAAAATTACGTGCAGATTGACAAAACTAATAAGTTATTTTTTGTGTCACTATTGTTTGGCACAGTGTCATTTTGCGTTATGAAGGGTGCATGATGCCGTGTCAGTTATTGTTAGTAGGTCTATCAGTAAATTAGAAAAAAGTCAAATGCCCCCTTAAATTCACTGTTGGTTAACAAAGTTGCACCTGTTCATTTGGTAAAGTTACGAATATTCTTTAAACCTGCAATTACGTGTCACCATTGCTTGGAACAATGAGATGTGTTACAAAAAGAACAAAAAACAAATGCAAGAATAAACAGAATAAAAGAAAAATGCTTCTCTAAAGTCATTATTTGCGTTAAAATTAATTCTTAAATAATTCATTATTCATTTCATTATCTGAACCATAGAATTGAAATGTTTAACAACCTGGTAAAATACACCAGAATGCAGAAAACAGCATCTACTTCATTCAAGACCCCCAGAACCCTCACCAGTGTGAGCCCCACCACCCCCTCCCACATTACAGTGCTTCTGATGCCCCTGGTTTGATGTAATAGAAAATAAATCGACAGATCTGCAGTGCATCACCTGTGTACCTTTCTTTTGTTGAAACTATGGTTGACCGTCATGCTGTTCCTAGTGAGTTTAAATGGCTGATACAGTACAGAGCATAATGCAGGTGAGGTGAAGGTAGTATGTGATTTGAGTACAGATTATTGCCTTCTCAGACTAATGCCCCATGCAGTCAAAGAGTGCAAAGTTTAACAGATTCTTGGTGGTTTGCAATAATTGGGTAGCCTGGAATGGATTATTGTGCTAGTCCACCCCTAACTGCAACCATACTGGTCACAAAGAAACATCTAAATTTGATTTTGAGTGTTTCTGTCATAGGCAGCTTACATGTTTAGAAAGGCACCATCAATACAGAAAGTTATACACATGTTTTAAAACAACATGTGCTCCTGTCTAGACATTTTCTTTTTCAGGGCAGGCTTTGCGTATTTTAGCTAATGCCAAACCACATACTGCATTCGTTACAACAGCATGGTTTCATACAAGAGTCCAGGTGCTGAACTGGCCTGCCTACAGTCCAGACCTCGCACCAATCGAAAACATTTGATGCATTATGAAACAATCTGTTAAAGAAGAAATAGGACTGTTGGACAGCTAGAATCCTCCATCAGACCAGAATGGAACAACATTCCCTTTGAAATCTCCAACAACTGGTCTCCTCAGTAATACAAAGACAGCTGAGCAAGACGAGTTATTTTTTTTTAAATGGTGCTACGTAGGTGATTTGGACTTGGTTCGGGTTTAAAATGCTGGACGATGAACAGAAAACAGTACTCTGCAAAACATGTCGAGTGACGGCGACGGCAAACAAAGTAATACAGCAATTTTACCATTTGAAGATGAAGCATGCACTCGGGTATGCCGAGAACCAGAAGCTGCGCTCGGCTCAAACACCTGCTCGGTCAAGCAACACGGAAGGAAAAAAGTTTCCCCGGGTACCCAAAAGCAGACCTCAATTGCACAAGCTTTTTCAAAAAGTACAACTTATGACCGAAAGAACAAGCTCTGGAGTGACATAATAGGAGCCATCAGCCTGTTTTGCAAAAACTATTTTGTGCTTCTGTTATGTTATAAAGTTCTGTGTTTGGTTATGACTACTGTTTTTTTTGGTTATGACTACTGTTTTTTGCGAAATAAATGCTCTAAAATTTATATTGTCTTTGCTTTTTAAGATCTTTTTCAACCTTAAATTTATACTGTGATAAACATCATTACAGTGAAATGATTCAGTTTATACTGTGATATGACTTTTAGGTTATAGCCTCAGACAGTAGCAAAGAAAAGTTGGGATTTTCAGCTCAGAATCATGTTATTTTTTATTATAATTAATGTAGAGTAGGGTACTGAGGATAAGCATGTACCTGCTAACTGAATATGTAGCATTAATATTAGGACCACTTTTCCTCAATTGTTATTAGTCTATCAATCTGTTTTACCTATTTTATGGGTGTTTACACAATTAATTTTTGATACTGCACATGTAAGACAATGCATGTATAGTATCCAAATTCTGACGTTGTTGTGCACTTGCATGTCTCACCTCGACACCTGCCTCGGTGTGCCAGTGTAAGAGTCTTGTCTCTGCAGCGGGCTTTCTGAAGCTCACAGCCAGTTTCATAGCTCCGCCCATCAGAACCACACACCGGCTTCCCCATAGTCCGCGAGCAGGCCACCCTACAGGAACTGTCTCTGTCCCCAATCAGCCACTGCAATGACAGATAAAGTAGCATTTTAACACAACACCAGTATAAACGTTCTTTTTTGTTATCACCTGTTGTCCTAGTGTGTGGGTGTGTTTGTGTGAGGGTGTGGGTACATGTGTCCTTTTCTCTTTAAGCATCATTAGCAAAATGCCACACAATCTACTTGACAGCTTTTGATCGAAGTCTCAGAAAGTGATCATCAGTGAAAGTAAAAAAAGAATCTTCCAGTTTTTGATGTTGCTGAATGTTATAAACACCTCATCAGTGATGCACACAAATAGCCTTAAGGTGGTGCAAAAGCACATGCCATTTGTCCTCTGAACCAGCCAAGTGATCCTTTTCACCTGTGATTTTGTTTCTACCTTACACTATGTGGCTCATGGTGGCATTTCTGAATTGAAAAGTGTGCGGTGCACTACCAATGCCCCAGCATTCACAAAAATTTTACCCAAGTATTCCCAAGCAGTGTCTCACTATGTGAATTTGAGACAAGCAGTTGGACAGAAAGCAACAATGCAGGAGCGGCACGTAAACACTACGGTCCTCTTCTCCTCTGAGAAGAGTCCTGGTGATGGCTAAACAGCAGGTAACAAACAAAACAAGTGGATTTGCCACTTGAACCATAGATGCCAAGGTGCCAACTACATTTACTTCAATTTTGTCTTGTCTGGGAAGAAAGTCTCACCCAGTACCATTAACCTTTATTATCATACACAGCAGACACTGATTTAGCTCATTTACCAATTTTACAATAATGCAAAGAAAAGAAAAGCAGAGCAAAGGATGTACAGCAGGCAGCTGCAGGAGGATCACTCTGCTCTCCTGGATCCAACCTACAACAGCTATAGAGGAGGATGAAGATGAGGAGGAGGCAGATGAAGAAAGGTCATAGTCAACACCTGAGTTGTTGAGAGACAAACTGTCTAAATAACTGTCATCCACATATGTGTTTTGATCTTTATACGGTAATAAACAACCAAAATAATAACAACAACAATAATAATAATAACAATTTAACAATTAAAACAATAATCATGAGGCACACCCATCCAACACCTCTCTTTCTTGACAAATCCAAAGAAGTAAAGAGTCCAGCCTCTCTCCAGGAGTTGGGCTCCAGAGCACAAGCTTTGCATTGAAGTGAGCCCAACTCCTGTATATCTACCTGGTCAATCACAGACACAAACTCCAGCTTCTTACCCACCAGTGAGGTGACCATGTCCTTAAAGCTAGCTCATAGCAGAAATCGGTATGGTCAGAGACCCTCCCTCGCCTGTCTTGGCTCGCATTGCACCTGACGTTGACAGTGCCCCTTGCAGGTGGTGGGCCAACATTGTGTCTCTGTTTCCGGCTTGGTATGGCCGAGCCCCAGGAGCCAAGGCTCAACTACCGGCACTGATTCGTAGGTAGAGTGCCATTATCTTTTTTCCAGGTGAGTGTTCCTGATATATATATTTTTTGCAAGGTATTTTGAAGTCTGTTTCCCATACAGTTTTAACACACAGTAAAAATTATTCAATATATCTAACACATTATCCTCTCAATGAGACAGACAAAGAAACTCTTAAAATTAGAGGTTCAAATGACGAGAAAAAGGACTTAATTGGCATCCAAGCCTTGTAGAGCAATGAAAGAGAACATATTCAGTTTGTGCCATTTATTCCTGACAGCTTCTTGAGGACTAACAAAATCTTACTCATGAGATGAGTTTTCACAAATTCAAATGTTCTCAAAATATTTTTAAAAAACATATAATCCCACTCTATTTCATCAAATGCTTTTTCAGAGTCCAGAACAATTAAAGCCTCTGGTGAAGTAGAAGGGTTATAAAACTACATTTAAAAATTCCCAGTATTATCAATGAGTACCCATTCCAGTTTGATCCAAGTAGATTCAGAGCAGAACTTCTTAGCATCACTCCTACATCTGGTTCAACTCAAAATGTCAACTGTGGTGTAGATTTTTGTTGCAGTTGATGAGCCAGTAAAATTCCCTTGTTCATAAAATTTGACTGTTGAATTGAATAAAAGTTGAGTGTTTAATGTGATAAAATTAGCACATAATGGGCCTTGTTTAATTCAGAAATTCAGTCATAAACTGTAAATGTTGTGGACCTTCTGAGCCGAGGAAAGCTTTGCCATGTCAACTTGCAAATGGTCCCTATGTTTAGAAGCCATGCTCTCAAAATCAGAAGTAGTTCCACTTTGTATAGTTACTTTTTTATCTAGCAGTTTTGTGGTCTCCACTTACTTGTTAACCAACTCTATCATTAACTTAAACAAGTTTGTCCACGTGTGTAAATGTTTCCCTGCTTTAACACAGCAGACTGAAATAAATGCGTGACTGACAGACTTCTGCAAAACTGAGAACATATTCTGAGTAGGTAAACTGATCATTGGGTTATTTTTGTTGATATAATCAAAGCTCACAGATGAAATGAAAGAAAGAGTTCCTAGAACATCAGAAAGAAGTCTGAACACCAGGAGAGCCAAAGCTAAAAAATAAACATAATTTATTCTAGTTTCTATAAATTCCAGAGCTGTACTTTGACACCGGAATAGAAGATTGCTCATGAGAGAAAGCAACCGAGACTACACACCTAAATATTCAGGTCTCTGTGGTTTGCACATAAAATTTAACTCAGGATACTGCATCTGCTTTTTGCTCCCAGTGTAAAAAGAAATGTCCCTGTGAATGTTGCTTCAATTAAAAAAGTAAATAAATTAGTCTGCTGTCCATAAAAAGTTGTTTCATTGCCAACCACACAATATTTCTCTGTGCTGGTAAAAACTGCTCATGTTAAAAAGACTTATAGCAGAAAACCTGCCCAAAATTATGTAAATTTCTGCCCACTGTTTATGAGAAGCGGTTTTAATTAATGAAGTTGAGAACTGGTTATGCTTTTTGAGGAAAAAAAGAGAAAACGAAAGAAGGCCTCTGCTGTACTGGTGTCTTAATAGAAAGAGGGCAGGCACTTTAAGGATGACACAATTTATTGTCTAATCCAGTGTTGAGTGTCAAACATTGTTGCATCTACAACTAAATTGTCTAAACAGTACCTAAAAGCATGTTGTCTGTGTTTTATATTCACAATAAAAAAAATCTTGTCATTATAGAACATTTTAACAAATAGATCACATCCAGATGTTACAAACAAAACATAAATTTGCTCACAATTATCACATTAAAACAGTGCAGCTCCTCGGGTCTGCAGCCATGCTAAGGGGGAGAGGAGGGTCTGACTTTTCCAGCAAGGAGAGAAGGTGCAGCGTCACTTTATGTCCAGAAAAACCCTCTTTATTTTAGTAAAAAGAAAAGGACGTATTGATGATCAGAGAAGTCTAAAATTTGACTTACTGGTGTAGAGACCATCCTGAATGTATTAAGAGTTCTGGGTGGTCTTTTATTCCTCCTTGATACAGTCAGATGTTGTTCGTGTAATTTTCAAGAGTATCTTTGTTCTTCATCTGTTTAGAGCTAGAGCTCACAGTGAAAAAAGTATTTTCTCTCTCTTTGTGTCACTGTTGTGTTTGTGGAAAGTCGTCATATTTAGATTGTATATTTAGACATCTGCTGTGTTTGGATGGGGGGGGGGGAATAAACCAAACTACTCACTCCTGCTGAACCTGGTGGGTGTGTTTGCACCAGAATTTTATTTGCACTTTTGTTTTACAAATATGATACCCAACAAAAACAGAATGCATGCCTAAAAAGAAACACTAATTTATGTTTAACAGCAGGATTTTATGCCAATAAACTCATATTATTCGATTATTTTATAAGCTACATCACCAACATTTTGACAGTCTCTGTCCCAGCAAAGCCTCATGCCCTGAGCTCTCAACTGCCCCCCCTAAGGAGGGTGGGCTAGATTGTGCAACATTAATGCGACTGATTTATACATCATTTTTGTGCTTGTTTTCCACACCATCTTATAACAAGTTGCAGTAGTACCTATATATACTACATGTACATTGTTGTAAAAATAAAACAACACTGTTTCTCACTTTTTCTTGGTTTATGAGAGTTCTTTCTCTAATTCCACATAATCCAAGCTTTGTTTCAATCAGTGAGTTAATATTATTTAGACAGATTTTAAATGCAAGCCTCTTTGACTGTAGAAGTGATGTTAAACAGTACTTTTGTGAAAACTAGTATGAACTTTATTTTGTACAGCGTTAAAAAAAATTCATTCCCACACAAATCCATGAGAAACAGTATTTGTTTTACACTTTTCTATTTTGTCCAGCTTATCCAGCACTATCCAAACTGTCCTGACGTGGTAAACACCACCCATCTGGCAAACTAAAGAGGTTAAAACAAACTCCTGTCTGATGCAGCTCTGTCTGACAGAAATCAGCTGTTATGGGAAAGGCAGGACAGGCTTTATCTTTTGAGGTAAAACAGCTTCTTCACTGTTGGGCCAATAATTGGCTGAGGTTCAGACCTGGTCCGAAAGTCCAAAACCAAATTAAAGGCCTAGCATTCACTTAAGAAATACATGTCACCTACTTAATTATATCTTCAGTCTTATATTTAGGCTACATTCACACATCTTAATGCTCAATTCCAACTTTTTCTACAAATCTGATTTTTTTTTTTGTGTGGATGTTCACATTAGATTTCAAATGTAGCCTCCATCAGATTCCAGTGTGAATATTTTATGTTGTTGATGGGACTCACATGCACAAAAAAAGACATCCTGTTCCATTCAGCATGCTGTTCACAGAGGTAAATATAGATGCTACATGTTAGCATGTCAATTCTGAAATTGTTGTGCAATCATGTCAGATAAAATAATTATCTGACATGATTGTTTATTTAACGGTTCACATTTTAACTCAAATGAAGCATTGTATTTATGCAACAAAGTCAGATGCTGGGAATTAAACCAATGAAAGTATTGATCCAGTAACTTTATTATCAATATGGTCCTTAAACCGGCGTTACCATCATGCATTTTTGTGGATTCTCAGTCATCCTGGAAAATTAAAAAGAAAAAAAGACAAAGCAAATGCATTTCTGGTCTGTAGCTGAAGATGGGTGGGATATCATTATTAATACTTGGATTGTTCTGCTTACCCCCACCTCACCGATGTATAAATCGTATGAAATGTGACATGACCATTCAGACTGCAGTTGCTTTGAAAAACATCCGATATTTCTCCAATTTAGTACCCCATACTGAAAAGGCCTGGGTCAGATTAGGAAAAAAAGTTGTGTGTATTGGGTTGCATTTATCTCCAGTTTAAACATAGCCTAAGATCAACTTACAGTATGTTGATAAATTACAAAGTTGTTGCTGTTTTAGTCTAACTTTGGGAGTGATATCAAAAGATGTCCAAATCAGTATATATTGTAGCCAAAGTCTGGTTAGATGTTTTTACAGAGTTTCAGATAGGCATAACAAGTATCAGTTTAGTTAACGTGGGAATGTTTAAGAGAATGTATTTCCTTGTTTATGATGTCATCGATGCAATGCTGACATTAAAGAGACCTCCTCTAGGGTGGGACAAAGACTTTCTGTGAGCATGCATTGATTACATGACATTGAAGGACAGTTTGGTTCAGATTCTTGAAGCCACAGCATCGACTCCAGTAGAGAAATGGTGTCTTTAGATGAATCAAAACTTTAAAAGCGTTTAGAACTGGTTCTCTGCATATGATTTCGGCTTTCAATCAGAACGTTTTCCCTTCAGTCTAGTGCAATGAGCTACAATTTGAGTAAGTCCTCTCATACAAGTACATTCAATTTTAGCACAATATCTATAAAACTGAGTGAAATACAGCTATTTTTATGTTTTCTAAGGACAGTTGAAAGTGGCAGCCATCTTAAACTGAGTTGTTTCCAAAAGTTAACCATTACGTAGTAAATGTAAACGTAGTAAATAGTGACATTTTAAACAAAGGTTCTGTGCCATCCATTAGTTCCTGGTATGTATGTTGCTATCAGACAGCTAAAAGTTACCAGCAAAAACAATATCGTCCTCCTTTGTGTCTGCAGGCAGCAACAACCACATCCAGTTTTTAAACATGTACTGTACATGTAACAGGTGCTGTCTCTGCTTCAGAAAATAATGAAGCTAAGATAATGTTAATTACTGCAACATGTGAGGGCCATCAAATTATTTGGAAACTCAACATTATCATGCAATAGGCAGCACATCAGTTAGAAAGACCAAGGCATTCTCACTGACAGAAAACCAACAATAACACAGAGGCTTGTAAGTAAAAATACAGGTTTGTTTATTCAGACGGCTCATATTTCCAAATGTTGTCTGGATGTGATATCCACTTGTATCCTTTAATCCAAACAAGGAGTTTGTTTCTGATATCATGACCGGGAAACAATGAGCAATGAGATTCTCACATTTAACAAGCCAAATTTTCTAAACACTCCCAAACACACAAGATAACACACATATTTAGGAATCCAAATCCCTCTGCACTTTTTCCACCACTCATAAAATAAATGAAACACAACCCTCATTGTGCAACCACTTAGTTTTAGAGAAAAACTCTGCCAGGAAATTTATTCCAGTCTGACCCTCTGCACTGGAACAAGATGAGGGAGTATAAATCTAAAACAATCATCTTTATATGCTCACTTAAAAAGCTCATGAAAAAAAGCTATGTCAACAGAGGCAGTATACGAGCAAATCTGAAGATTTCATTTACAACAGTGAATGTAGTTTGGATTTTCCATCTGGTGTTTTCATCAAAAGTTAGAACAGATTTTTAATAATAAAACAAACATAAAGCACATAATAAAAGAACTGATTTATCACACATTAGCCCTATATTTAACATCTTAACTGATTTAAGTCATATACTTTGAAACTTGGTTAACAAGAATAAGAAAGACTAGACAATCAACGGACTGTATGATCAATATGTGCTCAGTCTCTTCATGAACTGTAGGCATCATTCTAGTGAAACAAATACAGGCAGAGTTCAGTTGGTTGACCTGATTTCACCTGTTTGACCTACATCTGTCCCTTGTCCAGCCACTGACTGAGAGGACATGTGGGACATAAAAACATTCTGGTGACATGTCAGAAATTCTTTTAAGGAGAAAACCTTATGATTAATGTTGAAGTGAAGGCAAAGTGAACACCTGAAGATTTGAGCTGAGTACAAACAAGGGACTAAAGGAATAGTTCATGTTTTGAAGTAGTGTTCTGAGTAGACTTTATTTCATTTGACACAGTGTACACACATTCAATTGCAAAGAAGAAAAACTAAAACACTTGAACTGAAATGTTTTAAAAACATTTTTAAGGTTTTTATTTTCTGCACAACACGTTTTGTGAATCAGAACCGGTCAGACGCTTCAGCAGCAGCAGCTCAGGTCAGACAAACAAAAATAAATCTTTAGAGTTGTTGTTTTTTTTACTTTGAAGAGTCCGTCCCGTTTTCCCTCCACCTAAGGGTCTGCACTCTCTGATAAAATGATCACTATTCTGTTTTCTTTTGAACAAAGCAAATCATTTGTTTCTGATTTATTCCGGTTTCAAACAGTAACATTACAAACACATGCTGGTGTAGATTCTCAGTCATCTGGGACCTAAGAAATCCCTCTAAAAAATAAATTAATCATAAAAATTGCTATACAAGTACAGGCCATTTACCATATTAAAAAAAACAGGTGGACTTCTATTCTGTAGCTGAAGATGTTTTACTTCCATCCAGGAGTTAACATCACAAACAGAAATTCAATCTATTTTGAAATACAGATTATAAAACTAAATAGTTTTTTATAGTAAGTCATGTGATTTTATTATATATGTTGAACAATCATGAGTTGAGTTTAAAAAAAGAGAAAGATGTGTTCTTCCGTTTTGGCTATGGCTCCAAATCTGATTAACATACTTGTCCGTCACTTCAGAACCGTCAGCTGTGTGTATTTCTGACATGTTACAATAGATCAGACATCGCTCAGAACACACACCAACTCAGATCAAAAGCAGAGATCCATCTTGATAATCTCAAGGATTACAGAGGAAAATTCATCCAGCGTGAACATTTCCTCTAAAGCATGTCCTTGTTTCTAACGTACCGTGGAGAATTAGGGCCACTCCAAAGAAAAACAAAACAGAAAGATTTGTTGTTTGTTTCCTGGTTTCAACATTAAAGTGAATTAAAAAGTCCAAGTACTACAGATGGATAAAAGTCTGCTGCGTTCCTGAACCTGAATTGTTTTATTGTATCTGAGGGTTATGGGACACTTTCAGAACTTGTTTCAGTCCTTCACAATAAAAATCTAAAACATACACGGTGTTCAATCCTCGAATAGACTCGGTCTAAACATCCAAAGCTTCTGAAATTATCTTACATTTTTGTTCTTCAGTTCAACAGATGCAGCCTACACTATACTGAGAGGATTTAGAAGTCACCACTCAGTCAGTGTGTGTTTGAGACCCCCATTATGAAGGACTGAAACAAGTTCTGTAATTTCTGCTGCAGTTTGAGTAAAACTGCACCTTTAACTGATTTAATTTAAAGACTGAAGCAGTACAATGGATTAGCGGTTAGCACTGGTGCCTGACAGCAAAACAATCCTGGGTTCGATCCCCGGTTCAGACCTGGGGTCTTTCTGTGTGGAGTTTGCATATTTTCCTCGTGCTTGAAAGGGTTTTCTCCCATAGACTGAAAACATGCACCTTAGCCTTTAGACCCAGGCCTCTCTTGCAAAGAGATCTGTCTCATTGGGATTTGCTTGGTTAAATAAAAGGTTAATAAATACATTCTGCTAGTTGTTTAGTAGTTCACTCAGTAAAAATTCACATATGCCTCAGATACAATAACAACAACTGAAACAGGTTTAGGAGCACAGCAAAGTTCACTTTATTGCCCTGCCTTTAAATTTGAAGGGAAAAAAGTATCTTGCAAACAGAGTATATTACAGTGTTTTTAAAAGGTTATCAACAACCAAGCCATGAGCTTTATCCCCAGCAATGCTTCCAAGCCACAGACCACGACAGGTAAAGGACAAGGCTCGTCTATCCATAGTCCCAAGCTAATGAGGAGCCATGATGCACATTCTCAGCACTTGGCACAGTATTAGCCCCAGAGCAACAAACACCACTGGGCTTATCGGCCGAACGAGGGTTCCCTCCGGCCACAAACCTGGGTCATACAACTCATTGACATAGTTATACAGCAGAAATTTTGAGAAGGCGTCTCTGCAGTCACGAAGTGGGGTTTCTTGGGTGTGGGTGTAGCTTGGGTTAACCTTGACTGCCTTTTAGATACAAAGCTTAAGTTCATCCGACTCAGGTGAAAACCTGGAAGCGAATACACTCACCAGCTTGGTCTAGACCATTCTGACGTTACCAATGGTGCCAGTTCAAATGATCCGAGCTTGTTTGTCGCTCTGGATCTCTTATTTGGAACAGGCACAACAGCGCCAGCCCAGCTATCAGGTCCTTTGTTAGCGCACGCCAGCCCTTCTTTACCACAACTCCACTTTGGAGATTCCAGAGCGGTTGATGTTTCACGAGTTCCCACAACAACTGCCCCATCATCCACACCACTTTTCTGGAATGACACTGCCAGAGTATCTCCCAGAACTGTATTCATTTTGCCATCCTGGTCTGAGTTAACAGCTTCAGCCCGATCACTTGTATGCTTCAAAGCAACCACACGTTAAAGATTTTAGTAGAGACATCACACAGATCTATGCAGAGCTGATCCATTCTTGAGAGAAGGCACAAAACATTCAGGTTCATAACCGTTACCGGCAGAAACTCAGAACTTTGAGGCAACTTTTTATATTGTTTGCATCTTTCTGCGCACCCTTAAGAGAAATGTTCCTCTGGGAAGTTGGACAAAGTTTAAACAAAACTTTCTTAGAGGTTTCAATCCATCCATCCATTATCTGTTACCCGCTTTTTTTTTTTTTTCAGGGTCACTGGTGCCCATATCCAGCTGTTACAGTGCGAGGGGCGGGGTACACCCTGGACAGGTCCATCACAGGGACACATAGAGACAAATGAGACAACATGATCTACATTTTAGAAAGGAAATTCAATAACTTCACCGTCAACAGTACAATAAACCTCAAGTTTTAATCAAGAGCATTTAAAAGCAGGTGCAACACTCCCAGTGGCAGCAGCCATCTTCATTATCTAGCTCAATTATCTCAAAGATGAAAAATGCAAGAAACTCACTGAAACATGTTGCCGTCATTTTCCCCCTCCGTCATGAATTTGTGAGATTATGTTTTCTCCTGGTGGCAACTCTTGGTGTAATGTTTGAAGCTTCCACAAACTCATCCTTCATCTCAGAGATTGCAATAATATCATAAGAATTGTCGCTCCAAGAGTACAGACGGTCATTAGGATCAGTGGTTTGAACAGAGGGATAGTGTAAAAAAAATTTCTCACTCTGCGTTTGGTTGGTGGTACATTTGATTGGGTTCAAGAGGCAGAAACAGATTTGGACACCCTTACGAGTCAAGTGTCAAGATAAGATGATAGAAAGGTAAACCAGGACATGACTGTTAGGCTAATTGGTAACTAAATTACCCCTAGACGTGAGTGAGAGAGTGAATGGTTGTTTGTCTCATTTGTCTCCATGTGTCCCTGTGATGAACTTGCTACCTGTCCAGGGTGTACCCCGCCCCTCGCACTGTGACAGCTGGATATGGGCACCAGTGACCCTGAAAGAAAGCAGCGAGTATAAATAATGAATGGATGTTTTACTGCAAAGACTGAGATTAAGGTGAGATTACTTACAACAACAATGCATCAGTTTTCTACGAAGCAACAGAAGGATTTACAAATCATTGTGGTGACTAAAGTCATTTAGTAAAACTAGTAGAACAGCATTAACTTTAAAACTGAATGTTACTTCATGGATCTGTACACCTCAGCAGCCTGGGCTCCTGCCCTGCTGAGCTCAAAGGAAAGTCCAGCCTGCCCACCTGGTCTCTCCATCAGCACACAAACTGAATCACACCTGCACCAAAGCTGGGATTAACCGCAGATCAATAAAAAAAAAAAAAGTATCCTTTGCGACATTTGAGCCGCAGCGCTCTGCTCTCCCAACATGAAAGTATGCATTCTTGGCTGCTCTGTCACTCGGGCCTGGCCGTTTATGCTCGCTTCGTGGTGAGTTTATTAGCCCTTGCTGATGCCTTCACCAAACTATGCTGTTTGATTTGAAGAACAGGATTAAAGATATGTGGGTAAGTACCACTGGTATCGTCAGTTCTTCCTGCCTGAGAGCTGGGAAACAGATTACCTTTTAAAATTAATTGAATCTAATGCAGGTCGAGTCGACCACCTGCCCCCATTACTGTGGGAATTCCTCAAAACATGCATAAAACCATCTTGGATTCATTAAGACGTGTAAAGTCTACGTGTAAAATTCTTTTAGATATAACAAATGAATTGTTTTGCATTTTTTTAAAGAAGCCAGGTGATATCTTTATTTTCCTCAATCTTTTTGCTAGTCTTTAGCATTGTTATCAAAATATTTTAGTACTATTAATAATTATTATTGATAATTATCATAAAATGCTAATTCCTCTTCTGGCTTCAACAATTAGATAAGAAAATTTGTGAGATCACGAAATAAGGAAACTTTTTTTAACACCAGCCTAAATTACTTTGTTGGTGTTCAACAGGATCTGATGCTGAGACTGAATTCTGCTCACTTTTGTTCTTGTTTAGTTTTTTCTGAGTACTTTTCCCCCAAATCAAACTATTTCTTAAAACATTGTGCTGTTTTAGTTTTAAATTAAAATAGCACTATTGCTATTTTAAAGCTGCAAGTAGGGAGTTCTGAGAAAACCGTGGATCTGAAGATTTGAACATGCACACCTTACAGGTCCGTCCCCCTTGCACTCTGCTGCACCACAGCCCTCCCTCCACAGCGGAGCCTGCCGTGAACACGCCGGCGAGTAAGACCACTCTGTGTTTGGAAGTTTATCCATTGTGGTTTTTGACATTTTCTCAACAATATGAAAGAAGAAAAAAAATCTGAAACATTTGAACTAACATTACAAGAAGAAGAAAAGCAGTTCATCACAGGAAGGAAGCTCAGGTCAACAAGATCCTATAAATCATCACAGTGTTGATCCTAAATCGGGGTGTCAAATCCTGATTCTGAAGAAATGCTATCCTGCATGTCTTACCGGTTTCCCTGCTCCTACACACCTGAGTCAGTGACTGAATTACCTCTTCAAGATCTGCGGAAGCGTGTCAATCACTAATTCATACACATCAGCTGTGTTGGAGCAAAGAGACAAGTAGAACATGCAGAATTGTGGTCCTGGATCAGGGTTGGACACCCCTGCACGTCTTAAACGATCATGCCCCGGCTGTGTCTAACTGTGGCTCGGCCAGCTGAACAGCTCATACAGCAGCAATACAGAACACCCATCCTCTTGGATGTTTTAAGTTTATGAGAAGAAGGAAAACGGTTCCACAGCGTGCAGCACAAAAAGTGACAAGACAAAGAAGAAATTCACTGTTTCTATCCACAGACCTTATATTGTACACAGACCGAAGTTTCAAAGATGTTGTGAAATAGTTCCAGTATGTGAGAGAGCATTACATATTCACCCCTCACTGTGACTCATCTTCCCCTGGACCGCAACAGTTACAGAGCATGAGCAAAGAGAACCAATACTGTTCCCCTCCATTTCACATCATTTCGGTCCATATTTGCCTGGAGGGTGTCACATCTTAAAAGGAACTCAACAACTATGGGGAGAAAAGGGAAACGTTAAAAAAAAGATAAAAAAGGCCATGATGTGAAAGAAGGCAGAAAAGTCTGACCAAACAAAGCTTTATTTTAGGATCATATTCAGATCACAACAGCATACAGTGTGTGTCCAAAACAAAGTGTTTTAATGGGGTTCAATTTCTGAAGTTAGATAGATAGATAGATAGATAGATAGATAGATAGATAGATAGATAGATAGATAGATAGATAGATAGATA
>JAVKLF010000002.1:4262045-4278046 GCA_034783495.1 Millerichthys robustus
CTATTCTAATTCTAATACTAATTAATATATTAATTGTTATGAATAAGTTAAACTGACTTTGCAAATAAGTTCTACATGTGTGCATACATACATCCACTATATGAGTAACAAAATGTCGTCTTACCTGTAACAAATGTGAACTTATGCATAAATTATCTGCATCATACCTGTAACTTGTGCCTCACTTATCAGCAGCACGTCAGCATAAGATGAAAATTTTAAGCATGAACAAAATGATTGGCTGGCCATCATGCTGATGACATATTCAAAACTTACACCTAACTTTATATATTTATATATGTGGGCATAAGTTGTCTAAAATGTTTTAGTGTGACACAAACTTAAAATACAAATAATAGAGCTTCCTATGTTTTATATTTTTGTCTTCTTTCTGCACCAAATTTTCCAATCACTTTTTAAATACTGTTTTAAATGCCCAGTTTGTTTTCTGTTGCATGCATGTTGCTTTGCAGTGCATGCGAGATTATCATGTGATCACGTGACAACAGTTCTGTCTGATTATGCAGCATGTTGTTCATAAGATGTAGACAAATGGTCTGGCTGAGAGGAGAGTGAAGGCCCAGCTCAGTGGAACACAGTGTGATGGAGTGTGTGTTTCTGCACTCGCAGCTGAACATTAGTGCTTCGCAGTCAATAACAGCAGCCTGTATTATCCCGCTTACAGCATCCAATCAATGAGCTGTTTTTATAAGATCAATACGCATTTCCACTAGTAGTTACATCCTCCACACCATTAACAGAAAACTTCCCCTACAAAGGCCATAATCTAATGCAGTCACCAATGCAGTCCAACATGCAGCATCATCATATGAACCTGTTCAATGTCAGTTCTAGCGGGTGGCACAGAGGGGCGGCTGCCCTAGAAGAAATATCTTGCCACCCAATTTCAGGGTTACTTCTTGTACACTTCTATACAAAACGTCTATATCTCTATCCTAATTCAGTGATATAGAATGGCTAAAGTGGCTGCTAAAAGGCTCCATGTGCACCCTCAGGTGAGAGGTACAACTCATTCACTACAATCAATTTTCCACTTGCTGAAACCTCTTGCAACACCTTTGTTGTCCTGACAGAAAGTCTACCACTGAATCCACCACTGCACCTGTACTGCCTGTGATTTAGCATTTTTACAAAAAAAATACATTGTGTTGTATTTATAATAAATAATTATAAATCTCTGTGAAACCAAATATTGCTATTATTTTAAAAAGGTTTGTGGTTAGATTGATGAGATAATAAAATGTAGTTACAAAGCCATATGTAGTCTCTGAATATGTAAGAATTAAAAATCTGTCTGAGTGGATCAGTGCCAGTTGCTGGAAGGGAAATCAGTTTATGTATCAGCTCACTGACTTCTCCTCAGCCTGATCCTTTTCCTTCAGCAGGATCTTCATCTGTTCCTCGATGTGTTGTACATCCTCTTTGAGCTCCTCTCTGTCTTCCTCTGCTGGCCCCTCATTACTCTGCTCCTGACCTTTGACCCCCAGCAGCAATAACCTTCGTTGTTTTTCTTGGGAAAGTTCCTGAAAACAGAAGAGGAGAACGTCTGATCACTCTTAATTTATCCATCCATCCATTATCTTAACCCACTTCTTCCTTTCAGGGTCACAGGGGGTCACTGGTGCCCATATCCAGCTGTCACAATGCGAGGGGCGGGGGACACCCTGGACAGGTCACAACGGTTTGACCAAAACAACTACAACTCCAAAATTTGTCAACACAAGAGAGTCTTGGTCACAAATGTTCATAAGAGGTCTGCTGCCTTTCATGACAGAGAATGTGTTTATGTGTTCTCAGATGTATTGTTTTGTTTGCATTTTGTTTTAGTTTGACAGACTAATTAAAATACAAAAATATCTCAAAAATCCATAACGAATGCTTCAAGCACATCTTACAAAATCTCATCAAGCTGCATGAAACTAAGATGTGACTGAAATGGCTACACCTCCATCATTACTCAGCATTTGAGGGTTTTAGTTTCAGTGTAGCTGTTTAGCTTTTAGTCCTAATGCTAAGTTAACATTTTGGTGCAGTCTCGTGTTTTATTTTTGACCTAATAGTGTTTTTTTGTTGTTTGTTTTTCAAGTTTTAATACGTACTTCTATGGATTCCTGCAGATTAACAGTTAAACTTTTCAGCTCTTCTTTTTCACGCTCAACACTTTTCAGGGACTGAGTGGTGCCATCCAGATCTCTGCCAACAAATACAAAGCCCATAAACACTCAAACAACATCCTCAGAGCTGCTGGTTAATAAATAAGGGAGTTCTCACAGTTTAATTTGCTCCTGCTCTGCCTTCAGCTCCAGGACCACCTCTTCAAACTTCATTTTCTCCTCTTCCAGAACCTGGTTGAGACGCTCGAGCTCCTGCAGACACCCACACTGAGCATGTCAATGCTGGTTTTCAAAGTAAACATTTAAATACTTCATATTGCATATAGGGGTCTCACCTCTCGCTGGGCCCTTTGATGACTCAACTCTTCAGTCTCCTCCATCAGTTTATCTGGAAGCAATCCAACACATTTCACATATTTGCCTCTGCTTCGTAAATCTTTATCAGGCTGAAGTAGTCAGGTTCCTTTTCTCTCGTTACCCAGGTATTCTTGTTTCTCCTTGGCCAGCTGCAGTCCCTGAGCCTCCAGGCTCTCTATCATGGCCTCCCCAAGCTGTGCGTTTTTCCAAGTACTATTTGTCAGGTTTAAAAACAAAGAGTAGGAAAGTTAAAACTCACAAATCAAAAACTAAAAAAGAGACTCTTAGTTTTAAAAAGTTGCACATTATTGTACCTGATACCAAGAAATAAAGGTGGCTGATAATATTATTAACTATTATATATACACGGATAAACAGACTAATAATATAATACATAAAATATAAAATTATTAGTCTGTCTATCTGTTAGCAAAATAGCTCAAGAACCAGAACGTAATAATTAAATGTTTTTATGCGTTATTGCATCACAGCAGCATCATTGAACAGAATAAATGAAAACTCACACTTTTCCTGAGTCTTGGAGCATCTCCATCCACTGGATCTGCTCCTGCTCTGACTCAGCAGCCAGGACTATTGTTCCCTGGAAGGTGATCATACAGTATCACCCATCAGTAATGAGTTCATGCCGTAAAACATGCAGTCAATCTCTGTCCTCAGGTGGCTGAAATAAAAATATATATTTATCTATCAAAGGTGAAGTCCTTTCACCCCAAAGCATAAAGCCATCTCCACCGTGCTTTCAATGGACTGTGCATAGCATCTTCTATCCAACCAGGATACTCAAAGTGCTTGAATACGCTGATGGGGACACACAACAGAGGTAGTGTAGCTGCCCACAAGCCGTCCTTTACTCTTGGTAAAGTTTTTTTACACTGGTCTTTGCCTTCAATTGATTGTATCTCAAACGTAAATTGTTCCATTTAATACAGAACAAAAGTTCAATTTTAATTTTTAAAAGAAACTTTTCACTTTTCATCGAAGAGACAGGTGGTGGAGAGTTTTAGATACTGTATTTATTGAATGCCACACTCTGGTTTTTACTTCTCTGAAATGTACATGAACCAACCTTCATTATTGGCTGTTCCCTCTCTCACTCACACCTAGAGACAATTTAGAATTACCAGTTAGCCTAACAAAATAGTGCTTTTGGTCTGTGGGAGGAAACAGGAGTGTTTTGCACTGAGAGAACAGGCAAAACTACCCAGAAAGGTCCCTGCCGAGAATTCGATCCAGCAACCTTCTTACTGAGTAGCAACAGCTCTACCAACTGAGCCACTGTGTCATCGAATATAGCACTAATTCATAACAAATGTGTCTGGGCATTGTACAGAAACATTCAGTAAAAGTGATCTAAGTAAGCCAGCAGATTGCACTGAATCATCACTTGGCCACAGTCTCCCATCCTGAGCAGCATAACAGTGGAAAGGAAAAATACTACCTCTTAACAGAAAGAAACCTCCAGAAATATCAGGCTCAGAGGTAGATCCATAAGCAGACAGACTCAGAGGGAAAAAAGTTATTAAACAAAGAAAACGGCCGACGTGGCAGAAGCAAAAACAAACAGAAAATATACCAAGGAGAAAATTCACAGAGGAAGGGAGCAATGAACAACAGGGAAGAAGTGAAAATGGACCGGATAAATACAGACAGAGGGAGAGAGGTAAATTAAAAACACCTGGGGGAAGATGCTGATTGGAGACTATCAACAGGTGAGATTAATGAGCAGAGAGAGAGAGAGCTGAGGGAGAGATGAGAGAGAATACAGCGAGCAGAAAACATGAGGATCACAAAGTGCACAGAAAACACATCAAAACACAGACCCTGACAGGAAGAACCAGAACCAGGCTCAGGTGGGGCAGCCAATTGCTTCCACCAGCTGGGGTTTGGGAGGACAGGAGAGAGACACAAACAAACACAGAATGACTGATCCAGTTGTAGTTCCTATGGGAAGAAAAACACAGGTTATTAGCGGCAATAGTTACATGTATTAGCATGAGAGAAGCTAAGGACAGCAGCAGAGTGAGCAGCAGTCTATGCCTATAGCAGCATAACATAATAAGCAATAACCCAGGAAACCAACCATAACTAAGGGATTTATCAAAAAGGAAAGTTTTACCTCTAGTCTTAAAAGTAGACAGAGTGTCAGCCTCACGGACAGAAACTGGAAGCTGGCTCCTCCAGAGAGGAGCTTGATAACTAAAAGCTCTGCCACCATTCTACTTTTAGAAAGGAACCACAGGTAGACCTGTAGTCTGAGAGCGAAGTGCTACGTTAGGAATATATGGAACAATAATATTGTTAATACAGGATGGAGCTTGGTTGTTGAGAGCTTTGTATGTTACAAGTAAGATCTTAACTCTGTTCTGAATTTTACAAGGAGCCAGTGGAGAGAAGCTAAAACCGGAGAAATATGATCTCTCTGTCCAACTCTCATTAGAACTCTAGCAGCATTTGGGATCAACTGAAGACTTTTAAAAGAGTGTTTTGTACGCGAGTAAAGTTTGAATACCTGTACTTATACTTGAATAGCTGCAAACACAGGGAGACAAGTGAACAGAATCTAACCACAAAAATAAACATGAAAAAAAACTCTCGAATTAAAAAACTAAACACTGAAACACACAAATAAATTTATTTTGACCAAGATTTATTTATGACAGCAGTAAACGCATAAAACATCCAAGGAAGTGAATACTTTTATATGCACTGTATACTTCCAACTGTTTCATATATCTGGAAAATATGTAAAAATGTGTAATGTGCTGTACTCCAAATATCTGATAAATTATCAGCAGCTAGTTTCTGTCAGCTGTTTGGCTCAGAAAAATAAAACAAAACTTTCTCACTAAAAACCTACAAATGTTGATTTGAAAAATATAGCTTTAGGATGAGCAGTAGGTGTACACAAGCAGAGCAGCACTGTATATAATTATTTATTGTTATGTGACAGGATCATGATCTTACCGTGAAATCTTCCAGGTTGACCACGATGGCAAAAGGCATCCCTATCTCCTCGTTTGCTGACACCACACATCCTCCGAGAGGAATGACTCCCTGAGACAAAAACAAGTATGTTGTTTGAATCGAGTTTGTCTTCCTGCTTAAGGATTGTGTTCAAATAAATGATAACAAATCATTTAAGCCCTTCAATACAGGAGTTGAGAAGCGTTTGCTCACCTTGGGGTGGATATTGAAGAACCTGTTGGTCTCAAAGTTTTTCCTCTCGCTCTCTGCGTAGTAAAGCAGGAAGCTGTCCTTGATGATGAAGAATCTTTGGAATGAGAAGGACAAAGAAAGCAGCAGTGAGTGAACCAGCTGCGGAACTAAAAACTAAACATTTCTGTTCATCAGTTTTGACATATTTATTTTCTTTTTTGGTAAATTAAACACAGACAGATAATTATTTGTTTTACTTCAGGGGGGTTTGATATTTTATGAAACATGTCACGTTGTCATGTCAGCTCTCGTCTGCTCTGATTATATTTGGCTGACAAAGACATTCTTTTCTACTTGTTTGGCTGTTTTGCAGTGGAGTATAATGAAGCTTAAAATGAAATCAACATTAAAAGCCCAATACATTCAAATAACCTGGGTAGTTTCGAGAAAAAATGAAAAAATGACTCAGCCATCGTTTCACATATTGAGTACAATTCTGTGCGGTAGTAGCTGGGCATTATCCCCAACACATACTGTGAGCACAACACATTGTGAATCATATTTGCTTCTAGCATTGCCACTAAGCTTTGGAGTCAACCTTGTTTGTCTGTTAGCAAAATAGCTCACAAAGTACTGGATGGATTTCAGTGAAGCTCTCAGTCCTTTTTGGATGTCGATTTAGAACTGATCAATTTTTGGAATCAACCCAATTTAAGATGGCTGCCACAGCTAATCAACTTTAGCCTTGATGAAATTGGTTATAGTTCAGTGAATCCTACAGATATTCAGCCCAAACGTGATGCTGTAGTAGCTGAGTCATTCACAACCCATTATCTAACATCACACGAGCTCACACAACATCTCAATATGTCCCACATTCCTGCAGCAACTGTTGTTTACAAGCTTGGACCAACGAAGCAACAAGTCTGACATTTCTGCATAAAATGACCTTAGCTTAAAACTGTGGCATGACAAACAGTGGGTGATAGGCTTTAAGTAAAGGAATGCTAGGCCTTCAATCTTTTTGTCAATTTGCAGGTTTTCCCATCAGACCTTCACCTGCAAGGTGAATCTGTTATTCTCTCTCCTATCTGCTGTTCGATGGCAACCTTTAGAAAGAAATTGGACCACCAAACAGTGATTAAGGACAACAATCAAATATAGAATATTTTCAAGTAGTTTTGAAAACTATATTACAGTGGATATAAACAATATAAATCCTTTAAAAATTGTTGGAAATGTTAACGTTCACTCTGAAAAGAAAAAAATATTATATTTCTGTTTTCAGATCCATCCAGAAGCATTTGAACGGTTTTGCTGTAAAGCACAAAAACAGAATGTTAAAAGTGAGGAGACCGACCCAAATGAGAGGTCCCCCCCCCCCCCACACACACACACACACACACACACACACACCTGCGGGACCACTTGGCCGATGGTCGTCCAAAAGGTCTCTTCCACAGCACGCCATGCAGCTGCACTTTGGTGCTGATGTCCAGGACCTCAGAGTCTGACTGCTCCATGGATGACCACGGCGACAACAGAGAGTTTCTGGATGAAGAGGAGAACATCCTGACTAGATTCCCCTCACCCAGGGAGGTGGGGTCTGATAAAACAAAATAAAAATGCTGTATAGAGGGAGTCAATAAGAATTAGCCCAGAGGTGCTACAGGCACAGCTTCAACATCAGACAGGAAAAGTAGAAAAAATCCCAATAATTCATCAGGGTGGAATGATGCAGCTGCCAATACGCACATCAGCTGGAGGCAGACTGACGGCACCACATAGAGTGGATCAAAACAGGAGGGAGGGAGGAAGCTGTAGCAGTGAGTTCCTAAATCTCTAGCTGGTCAATATTTCCCAGCCGGTAAAAGCTGCTCTTCAGATTATAGCACTCACAGCCTTCAGCTCTTGCCAGGTATGATCTCTCAGCTTTACTCTCTCCATTTGTTACTCCAGCATTGAATTAACAAGTCATCTGAGGTAAAGGCTGAGGCTGTGGGACTTTCTAGTAAAGATGGAGAGTGCTGCTTTAGTGTCATGGATATCAGATTAATTTACAGCACACGTAAGAGTGTTCGGGCAGCGGATTATAAAGATAGTGATGGCTCAGAGTACACATCCAGGACAGTGAAATGCCTTTGACCTGCAGATGGCTTTCATTTTTAAATGCACAGACAAATCCTGGCTCTAGTTGATTTGACATATATCAAGACAAATACAGGGAGTTGCAAAAATATTCACCCCTTTTGGTAATCTTTGTGTTTTATGGCCTTATAACCTGGAATGTTTGAGAATTTTTAGATTTGATAAGAAGCAATATTTCTACAAAAATATTTGAGAGTAATGAGGAAAAAATGGAGTGGGGGACGTTGTTTAAGCTTTTTAAATATAAAACGGTGAAAAGATGCATGAATATGTATTCAGCTCCTTTGCTTTGGGCTGCCTTTATAAACTACATAATCTGTTAAGTAAAGATTCACCTGTGAACAATTTTGGTGTGAAATGATGTGTACATAAATGAGGATAAATTTGTTGGTATATTTCTACAAAATGCCAAAAAAAAACCTGATCTGGTTGGAACCAGAAAGCTGTAACTTTGTCTCACTGGCATAAAAGATGTTCTCCCAGGGGTCAAGGATGTTTGGAGCAACCTGGACTCGAGCTGTGCCTCGGCTCACAATCAGCAGGACAGCAGTAAAATCTCTTTTGACGAGAGTTTTCACCAGAGTTCGTCTTTCTTCATAACAAACTTTAGATGGATGGGTGGGACAACCACACGGTGGGTGAGACCGTTCCAGGTTCTCCAGAGGACCCCCATAGCAGCTAAGGTTGCTGAAGGAGCCACTGGGGTTTATGTCAGTCACTGAGAAAGCTACCTAACTTAACACTTTCACCAGCAGGTGGAAGTAAAGAGAATACACTGAAATTATTTCTCTGTTCTGATGCTAAGTGCTGGAAATCTCTGTCGTCCAAAGATAGAAGAAGATGACCTCACTGAGGCCACCTATGTAGCCTACCTGGTGCTAAAGACGATATTATGAGTTGATTTTCCTAAGTGGAATAAAGCGATTCACTGGGGTTGGGAAATGTTTATAAATGTCTTATTACAATGAAAGAATGATAAATACACATTCACATTTTCAGTTAAATTTTTTTATGTTGATATAATTTTAGTTATGTCAAAAGAGAGAATCTGTTGGATATTTTAACTGAGTCTCAGAAAGACATAACAAGCATTGGTTTGGTTAATGAGAAAGTGTTACTTTTACAGAATGTATCTCCTTGCTTATGCTGACGTGGGAGAACCACCCTTGAGGGCAGGCCAAACTTCCCCGTAACCAGGAGGAGGAGGGGGGACGTTCAGGCTGGTGCAGGCAGACTGTGGCAGCGAGCGGTGTTAGACTTTATGTGTGCAAATAAACATTTATAGATGACAACTGGACAGGTTTCTTGTGCCTTATTAGGGTCTCAAATAAACAATTCCTTCTCCACAGTATTATATAAGAGGACACAACCAAGAAAGAACCTATCGCAGACCTTTTTTAATATTCGTTTTGTTTTTACAAACGTAGATTTCTAATTGACAATAAATGAGAATTTTAAATTTCAAGTATTCTACAACTATTAAGTTTTATTCAGGATTCATTTCTTTTTGCAAAATAAAAAACCTTACTAAATCATATAAAATGTATACACTAAAAATGCCATCCATCATCTGTTACCCGCTTCTTCCTTTCAGGGTCACGGGGGTCACAGTGCAAGTAAAAATACCAAATTAAAATAATAAAAAATAGAACCCAACAACTACATCTGGGGGAGTCACAGTGGTGCCAATGTCATATCGTGCACACAACCCCACCCTAACCCCGACGCCACCACTGCATTAAAGATAATGATGCAAAAACATGCAGAGGGAGTGTTTCTTTTTCTGTCCTTCCTCTTGAATGTGTTAGAATTCATCAACAAATATGGATGAAAAAGTGTCCAGTATGTCTCGTGACTGTGAATTTTGTCGCAGCAGGTCTTGTCGCTAGATTTTTCAATGCTAAAAAAGGTGAGAAACAAACCTTTTATCAAAGTAGTCAGATACGTGTTGCGGGTGTCTTAAACTCATCTGAAGCTTTTTTTTTCTGTTGCAGGCACCTGCAGCACCAAGTCAGGATCACTACAGCTGTATTTTCACACCTGCATGGGAGGTTCTTTTCACATAAAACATGTCCACGTTCTAAAAATCATGCCAGTGAAAGATATTATTAAAAAAATTAAAAATCGGTTTATCCTAATTTCTAAAGTGTACTCCAGCAGATAAACGTGGGTGAAGCTGACATTGTGTGTAGGCTTCAGGTGGATTACCAACAGGGCAACATTATGTGCACAGCCAAGAATTCAGTTCTGCAACATGTGCAGGATTTTTCATGATTTGCTGTGCAAAACGCAGCTGCACAGCTGGCAGGTCACTTGGTTGCAAATACTCATAATTCAGTGTGACTGCAACAAAAGTTTTATGTATTTTCCAGCACAGAAAGTACCGTAGGGGAAATTGTGTCTGGCAGATTATTTCTTTGTTGTAACAACGCTTCTTGGCAATAAATCTTATCGTGGGCACCTGACGGGCAGAACCTGGAGGTACCAAAAGCTCAAAACAAGAGTCAACAGGAAAATAAGCTGTTTTGGTGGATAATTTGGCAAATCTTTCATGTGCACAACCCACATACTCCGCTCTGCTGCTCATCCCACAAATGCATATGTGGCACCATTTAAAATGAAAACTAACGGGCTTTCTAATGGTGAAAGATTTATTGCCAAGAAGCATTGTTACAACAAAGGAATAATGTACCAAACACTAATTTCCTTACTTTTTGTGCTAAGTTTGAGTAAAACAAATTTTGATGGAGAGAGATAAAGTTTTGTCAGCTGCTCACTGTGGGTTGAACCCCCTGATGGTCATATTCACTAATTTGTGGGAGGAAACTGGAGTACCTGGAGAAAACCCACGCATAGATGGGGAGAACATGTAAACACCCCTCACAAAGAGGACAGGAAGCAGTCCGGTGACCTCTCTGCGATGACTATTTCATCAATTACCCCAATCTCTTTGTAGAACCAAACCTCAACCAAGGTTTTCTCCTCAAAACTCAAATCCCTTAAACTTTCTCCACTTGAGTCTGAAGTTGCCACCAGAGAACTGATTCTGTTCCACACAGCCTGTCTGAGAGGGAAGTTTACATGTTTACAGACAGAAAGACGGCCACTGCTGTCAGCAGGAACCCGTCACAACAAAGTAAGGTCTATTTCTATCCATTTATCTAATGGAGCAAAACTCATGACAGGGTCATCAGGACTGGGCTGTTTTGATAAACCGCACAGATTTCTGATTTTAGGATTTGTTGAGTAAGAAATGATTTTGCCCCAGTTTTACCTTTTTATTATTGCTGTTTTTGAATAGTTTAATGAATGAATTCTTTATAAAATGAAAAACAAAGTTGTCCTCATACAATATTGTTGGTTCTCCTGAGCTGATGGTCCCTAAAGGTTCTAGTTAACGCACCTCTGCAAGGCAAATGTTTCATTCATTCTGAAATAAACCTTCACCTCAATCACCTAAAACAGGTATTTACAGATTTTTCTCACAAGTTCATTTACAGTAACCTCACATTAAATGTACAGAAATAACTGTCTGCAGACCGTAAACCAGGAAAAGAAAATCCGTCCTTCCACTGAGCTCAGGATCTAAAGGACCGGAGCGTGGTTCTTCACTTGTGGTTTTACAGGAACACGATGATCTGTGAGAACAAGGGTGGAACATCTGGAACCAACTAGAAGCTTGTTCTGGCCTAGTCCTCTTCTCCGATGGGCTAATATGGCACTTGAAAGTCAATTTGAGAAATTTACACATTTAATTTAAAAATAAAGTTGATTTTCTTCTGCAACATCACAAGCTTGTTAAAGACTGAACCTCACTGTTGAACTCGTCTAATCAAAGATAGGAAATAAAACCAGAGCTGAACTTCAGACGAGCATGATGACGCAGCACTGAAACAAGCCGAGCTAAAGCCACCACATGTGGTTGGAGAAAACAGCATTAGGTGCTGTGGTGGTCAAAGCTCTGATTTCACTGCTCATTTTAATCTGCTTCAAGTCTGTCCTTCCCGCAAGGAGCTCCGTCTGGCCCATTAGGTCCACCAGCAGGCAAATAAGACATTTCAAACAGTTTCACGTCTCTCTTCCCTGTCCACCTGGAGTCCGTGGGTCTAATGGTGGTGACCGATGGACAGCACCAGGGGGATGAGGCAGCCCAGAACCAGAGCTCCCACCTCCACCTTGCTCAGTCCCTTCCCTCCGTTCCCTCCAGCAGGATTGTGGCTGTGGCCGATGCCCCCCACCTCTGGGAGGACGTGGACGGTTGCCACGTACAGGAAGGTGCCCGCAGAGAAGAGCATGGCCACACCGGTAGCGTTGACATTCGACAGGGCCTCTTTGCTGCTCTGAGGTGGAAAACAGAATTTAAGGTAAAATAAAAAACCCACAATATTCATATTCAAAGAAAAAGGAACAAAATAAGAATTACCTGACTGAGTCCTAAAAATGTGATCATTGCGAGAAGAGGTGCTGCTAAAGCAAAAACTAGCAGGTGTTTGCGGATGCGGTTCCTCTCAAGACCAGCATGCATCAGGAACGACACCAGACCGAAAGCTGCTGGAGCCTGTAGACAAGACAGCAGCAGAGCTTAGAGACCTGCCCCTGCATACAGTCTGACTGCAGCTTACAGCTTTACGATTACCTTATGCAGCATGATCGCTACGAAAACAATGAGCTGAACGCTGGTCTGAGAAGTTGAAGCAGCAGCTCCCAGCGCCACTCCATCAGCTGGAAACAAAGAAATAAGATAGAATGTGTGATTCAGCTAGAAACTCAAACTTATCGATTTCACTGCAACAGGAAAGTTTTGCAGATATTGTAAATAATATTAAAACCTTCTGCCTTGGCTGAACAAGTTCATTCTCACATAAACTCATTTATGAAAATAGTACCCATCTGTTTACGATGTGGACTTTTGTTCTATGTGAAATGCTGTTACTCTGACAAATACATTTGTATAGTTGTGTTGATTTTTTTTATTATGACACTGTCTTTTTAAAAAGTTGTTAAAGGTCACACGTAATTTAATGTGATGTAATGTGGCAGGACAAGATGAGCGCCAAGTGAAATATGGCAAAAGCCTTTTAATAAGAACTGTTTTTTTTGTCAAAAATGCTGTTTGAAACTATTTGACTAACTGCACAGCCTTGGTTATCATGTTACTCGTGTTGTGGTGCAATCTGTCCAATGATTGCTTTTATCTTCACTCAACGTACTCAACTTTTTATTTAGACTGAATTCTTAATACAGCTGTTCTCATTCATGGTTTGTATTCAATCAGAAAGGGAAAAATAAAAAATAAATAAACAAACCCGCTAACATTCTGATTACAGGTAAGTCCGTGCCCGTTCTTGCAACCCTTTTCAAAAGTCCAAAAATGCACTGCTTTGATAAAACTACGCTTTGCTTTTGTTCAAGTGTTAAGAAAACTCCATTTCTACAAATTAAATGCTACTGTGCTGTCATTTCCAGACAATAGTCAGGAAGAAAACTTTTCTTTAACTTGTGCTCATTTCCTCTGCTCCTCTCTGCCCTCTGCAGGACGAGCTCTGAACTGCACACCTGCAGGGAACTTACTGGACTTCACATAAATGGTGTGGATATATAAGGCCCTATAATTTCTGTGATACAGAAAACACGGACAAAATCACTAAATTTAACAAACAAAATGAACAAAAAAATACAGTTTAAAACAGAATTTCATGAACTTCGTTCATTTCTGAGCTACTTTGCCCGCTGCGGCTTCTTGTACCTACAGTTACTTGGTTACACGCAAGCAGGATGAGCTCCCCTCCCCACACAGACAGAAAGAAAAAGCGAGCTGGAGAGGCACCCTGATACACTGTACTTAAAAAAATATTTAAAGTTTAGCGTAATGTTAAGGGCAGAACAATACCCCAGGGCAGAATCTGTAGAATTTTTCTGTAAGTTTTGTGGCCGAACCTCAGCAATTTGTTATATTTGTGAATTATTTGTGAACTAAGATTACAGCTATTAAATGCTGAAATCTGTGGCTATTCATTTGTGAAATTATTTTTCAGTCACTTCATATTTACAGACTTTTTTTGATATTAAATATGGTTGGAATGAAAATGTGGAATTCAGAAAAAAATAAGAAGAAGCGTAATTTTGAAAAATAAAAACAGAAAAAAAGATATTTGGGAAAAAATAAAACCGATTTTATAGGGTCTTAGTTATACTTTTAGATGTGAGACATCAGATCTTTTTTGTGAACAATTCGTGGTCAAAGAGAAATGTGGGGGAGAAATCCTGGTCAAAGACCTCCCACTCTACTCCGCAGCGCGCTGCAGCAAAGTGGATTTTCCCACAATGATGGAGGAGTTGAAAGAGGTAGGATTGGATACGTGTCTGCTGTCCAGCTGCAGCGCAGTCCTTCCCAGTCATTGCTGATGGGGAAGGCACTCCCTCAGCCAGCAAAACCACAGAGCGCAACAAACAAGGTCTTGTTTCGTGGACTATAAACCAGAATAAAAGCTGAATAAATAATAAAAATTACCATTTTGATTTTGGCTCGAAACGATCATAAAAACGGTGTATTCAACTAAAAACAATTGTTCCAATTATGGTGCCATATCCAGCTTTAAGTCCATGTTCTCAGCTCGTCTTTCTTTCTTAATGAGAAAAACATTAAGTGCCTACAGCGAGGTTTGATGACATGAAACTAGACTTACCCGCAGCGTGGACCACGAGACCCAGAGTGGTGGTGATTTTAGAGTTGGCGCCTCTCGCTGACTCTGGATCTAAATCAGATGAACAACACAACAAGCGTTTTGAAATAAGCAAATTTAAGTTGTGGGAAAAATCAAAGTAAGGATTTAAAACAGTTCTGAGTAAAAATAAATAGTGTCACAAGATGGCAGAAATTTAGACCCTCCAATAAAATATCTGACATGTTCAGTGTTGGATCTGTGTTAACGTTTACAGTTGTAACATCTATGGTGTTTTGGATTAAAGTTCAGAGTTTAAACAGTCACAGGATCTCGGACTTTACAGGACTGACTGGTAATGTCACACTAACTTTTCTAAATTGTCAAATCTTTTACACACAAACTCTTTTTGGTACATATGCAAATTATACACCATAATATTGACATGTTTGTCTTTTTTCACCCAGGGTGCCTAAAAAAACAGGAAGTGAAAATTATCTGTTATACACAGGAAAAAAACCCACACACATCATGATTAGTTAAAGCACAATATGTAAAACGTATGTGCTATGTCGACTATATTTATGCTACAATTACAATCACTGAGATGGTTAAAATGGATAAAGTTGGATACAATTTTCTCTCAAATCCCCCCTAAATATAAAGTGTGCAAGCCCAAGCTGTCAAATGAGTCAATACCCTGAAAAGAGCCACAAGTCCCATCACTAATATATCTCACCTTCTGTGTTGTGAACATGAGAACTGCCTATTTGGTCCACGAGCAGCATGAAGACGAACCCCAGGACCAAAGAGACACCAATGCAGGCATGGAGCTCCTCGTGGCTGTGCTCATGTTTCCCAGTAGCATCAAGAACTGCTTCTGCTTCAACCTTCGTCTCCGAGGCCTCCACAACTCCAACCTGACCGGGACTGTGGTGGTGTCCACCTGGAGAACAGAAAAAAATGTGACTCAACTTATTGCTAAGCATAAAAGCAATCAGAAATCTCATCAAGAAAATATTTAGTGTGAAATATTATCCACTTGTTATTACTGTTTGCTCTGTTGGAACAGAACTCAGTTCTGAGGTAAAACAGGACTTAAAAACAGGACAAAGTTAGAGTGATTTTCATCAAACCTTAATGATAGCATGTTCTCTTCTGAGAGAAAGTCTGCTACTACCACACTCATTTTTGCTTCATATTTGAAAAACTGAAGATGTGGTAGCCATTTTCTGTTGTTTAAAGCTAGGGTTGGTAATGTTGGAGTGCTTGCAATAGGCAGCTCCTCTAAGCTCCACACTTCCCGTCAAGGCTCTGTTCAAAGCCACGCCCCCACCGCAAACTTGAATGCACATCTGACCAGAACTCAGCGGAACAGAGGAGACCTGACATGACAACGTGACATATTTCATGAAATTATCAAATCCCCCCCCAAAGCAAAACAAATAATTACCTGTCCAACAGAAAAACAACAACCTCTGCATCACTTTTCAGGCCCTTCTGATGCTTTAACTGTCTCCTC
>JAVKLF010000002.1:4278146-4293532 GCA_034783495.1 Millerichthys robustus
TGCAGCTCTCACAGAGGTCAGATTATTTTCGTTCCTTTTTCTGAATACATAATATATTGACAACTCTCAGAATGGAAGGACCATTTTACCCAGTGTAACAAAAAGTCTTTTTGAAGAGGATTACCAACTATAGCTTTAAGATTAACTGGAAAAATTGCATGAACATTCTGTGATGTTAAACTTTTCAAATTCACTTGGTAAAATTAAAAGCTTTCTTGGCTAAAACACAAGTGTACAACGTAAGAGCCTAAACTAAAAGCTAACCATTCAATGTATTGTTGTGAAAGTCTGCCAGCAGAATGTTTCTGTTGATTCTCATGGTTCACCACTGAAACTCTTTTGGTCTACATTTCTTTTAATCCCATTTTCGCTTGAAAACGTCAGACAGAGGCTGACTTCTGCAGCCACCCAGGACAGTTTAGGTCTTCAACACTGGCTTAGTGCTACTTTTATGAATACTATCAATATTTATGACTTGCTGATTATTAAAAAACTTAAGGAACAAAAATTATGACGTTCACACACCAAGTTCAACTGGGAACAACTGTGACCAAAAGCAAATTAGAAAAATTCTAATTTCTGTGAAAATACAGCATGAACCCTGAAAGCTAAAGGGCAGCTGAAGAAACGAAATAAGACACACAACCATTCACACTGCCACTCACACCTGCTGAATCAGAATTCACACATTTATGTTTTTACTCAAATAGTCTGCTGTTTAATATTTTGGCCACACTGCCAAAACAGTCCCAACCCTGTACATAAAACAAAGGTTCAGTTATTTGTCCAATCACATTTCAGCCACTGAAAAAAAGCCTATAGTAAGTTTAAAAGACTTTTGCCTCCGTCTGAAGACTGGAATTTGTATTTCTTATTTTCTACTAGAACCCAGAGGCGCAAAGCCAAATCTGGACTCTTCATCTCAGACTTGTTTGCACAAAGAACATAAGCAAAGGGCAAAGAGAGCTCCCTTTCACCATTTGTTTGATTGTAGCAAAATGCATTCTGGGAAACAAGGCTGTCCCAAGTCCACTTAAGTCATCCCCTTGCTTGGGCTGTGATCTGTGACAGTGATCAAATCTGCAAGAAGCCCAGCATTTCAAATATGCTACACTGAAGGGGACTTGACACACACACAGCTAACGATATAAACTGGCCGTATGTTTCAAATCCAACCACAAGCAAGATCTGATGTCCAGTCTAACTGTGGGAGAATAAAAAGACTTTACATCATATTTTCCAAACCTTTTTAACTCAATCTGGTTCACAACATCACACGGTCAGGGGACATTAGACAACAAAGCCGCAATAAGAATATGATCACAAGTAAACTGTCTCTTGATCCAGGTCTGCAGCTCTTTATTTTCAAACAGAGACTTTAATATACATGTCATTTTAGTAAAATATGACTTAAAAAGTAATTAATTACAAGAGTTAGTCATTTAAAAATAAAAAAGTCACAAAACCTAAACCTGACTGCTTTTTCACAACCCTGAGTTCATTTATTTAAATGAATTCCAACTAAACAAAGGTTTGAAAGATGCAGGACTGATAAAAGAAAATAACTTATCTCACTTCTGTTTCAGAAAACTCAGTACAGTACCATGGCACGGGTCAGAAATTATTTTTTAAAACGTCAACAAGCGAAATTTATACCATCTTCAGTGTAAAAATTAAATATGTGGTGGTTTCTTCTTGTACCTCAACAAGCAACCATGAGATACTGACATGAAAAAGAGTGCAGTATCGAGTGTGTGAAGTGCTGAATAAACTTTGAGCTGTTCTGGGGAAGTACCTTCAAGGATTTCTTCATAAAGTGCGTGGACTCCTTCAGGAATGATCACAGCCAGTGCAGTCCCACAGAGCAGCCCTGCTCCCAGCACAGTCACCAACTTCAGCTTCTCCTGAACACAAACTGCTGGTTACACCACTGATTTGGGTCTGCAGACAAAACAAAAAAAGACTCTAGCCAGTTTGCATTTGTAACAAACTTACCTCTGAGAAGTTGACAGCTAAAGGTATTGTCCCGGACACATAACATCCCACCAACATCGCCAGTGACAGCAGGCTGATCGAGCTAAAATCGTCCATTATTGCACTTTTCTCCTTAAGCTAATCTACAGCTACTGCTGCTAAACCATCAAATCCAAACTGTGCCTACACGTTTGACACAAAACCTGGAGCTTATCAGGCTAAACAGCATGCCCTGAAATATAGCTAGTGACGAGCTTTAGTTGTTTTTGTTTTACAAACGTCACAACCTTCCTCCCAGTATCTGCTTCCAAACATTCACATTAACCATCAGCCGCTGCAGACTCCGGCCTGGTTAGCAATGCTAAGCTAACTAGCTTCGTTATTTCTTCTTCGATGCCGCCGTGTTATCCTTGCCTTGCACGAATGATGTATTCTGAATTATACACAGCGATTTTTCAAAATGTTGCTGTTGAAAACTAACACTGCAACTTCTCAACTTTATAAGCAGCTAAGAAGCAGCAACAGAACCTTCTCTTGTTTAGTACCTACTAAGTGCTTCCGGTTCACAGTTCGTTCACTCAGCGTGCCACGTACCTGCGAAACGCGTTGGAGGAAAGAATTATTTATTTTTAGTAAAGAAATAAAAAAACATAATATGCAATATAAAAAATATCTAAAAATATTAAAAGATGTAATTGAGAACACAAATCTTGGATGAGTTGTGCAATTTTTCCTCTGAGCTTAATTTTATTCTGAAAGTCTAAACATTAAACTTCTTAAAAAAGGAAAATTATTCTATGTCATGGTAAAATCAAGTTCATGTTTATTTAAACTTAGTTTATTATTGTTTATTGCCAAGTAAACAATTCCTCATTGTGTATTGAATTAAAAAAACATGACTGTTTTCACTCTGAAATTAGTGGTTTAATCTTTTACACGAAGCTGGAACTTGTACAGTTTTGATCAGCTGCAGCACTATCAGACATGAACGTCCCTGCAGATATCATAAATGCTTTCTAACTGCTCGCTTAGACAACTTATCAAACCCAAGGCCTTAGATGGAGTCACAATGACCCTCTTCTCAGAGAACAGAAACACAAGAGCAGCACAAACTCCTTCACACAACAAGAAACATTTTGCAAACTTCTTTTTAGAAAAGCATTTTTATTTATTAGTTCACATATCAGAGCAGTGCCTCCACAAAACACCAATAAATCAAAGCCGAATGTCCAAATGTAGATGTCCTCCTTTAACAATGTCAACCAAAAGGAAATATACAATCAACCATGCAACATGTTTGTGCAAACCCTCTTTGTTCACATCTCAGACCTTTTTACACAAACACACACACACACACAGGGCAGCAGCTCCTGGAATGGAGGGGTGTTTACAGTCAGATGGAAGCTCCAGCTGGTAAAACTGGAAGCTCAAAGTCAGTCAGAGTTTTTGTCATCTTTATTTCACCAGTCCGATCTTCTTGGCTTCTGTTTCATATATCAACAGCCTCCACATTTTTACTATGAAGACTTCTGCTTCTTCATCGAGAACCTGAAACACAAACGGCTCAGTTTTAGTTAGAAAACATTTTGTAACTCAAAGGCAAGGCAAATTTGTCTAGACAGCACATTTCATACATGTGGTAAACTCAACATGCTTCACAGTAAAAACAAGAAAAACAAACTGATAAAAAAAACAATGTTATAAAAAACACATTAAAAGCTATGAAAATAGATATAAAACAAATTTTAAAATGCAAGACAAGAAATAACTCAGTCATAGGCCAGAGGAAAAAAAAGTTTTAACCTGTATTTAAAAATACTAACATTTGGAGCTCATTTTGTATCTGTTAGTAAATTATTCCATTTATGTGAGGCATAACAGCTAAATACTGCTTCACTGTATTTGGTCTCAACTCTGAGCTCCAGTATTTGACCTGCGCCCACAGATGTCAGAGCCCTGCTAGTTTCATTTTTCATTGGAAAATCACTCATATATGCTGGACCCACACCATGTAGTGATTTTATACCAGCAGCAGAACTCTGAAGTCTATTCTATGGTTGATTGGGAGCCAGGGTAAAGACTTTAGAATTAGAGTAATTTGTTCAGATCTCTTTGACCACCTTCTGTCATAGAGCACAGGCGATGGTAAAACGAGCATAAAGCTTTATCCAGCTAGCCAAATGAGGGTCTGACTTTTAGTTTTTCAGGCTTATTAAAAAAACTCTTTTTAGAACATACTGCTGGAAATGAATGCTATATCACTTAATAATAATCCTCTACATTTTTGCATAACATTGTCTGTTTAGTTTGTTGCCGTTTTCTCAATCAAACATCCATGTTGGTCATGATAAAATGCATATCTAATCATAGCTAGACTATGCCGATAGTCCTGAGGCCGCTGAGTGTTTCAGTCCAACATTAGCTGAGTAAACTTTTGGCTGACCCGACATGTTTATCAGGTGGACTGATACATCGGCCTTGGCGCCATTGGCAGAAACAGTCAGCACACATACATTCGCACAGGGACACAGATGTTGGGTTAGGAAAACAGTGACAAGCCAAACAAACAGCGCCATACAAACATGTAAAGGTTTAATAAAAACATTTACCTTAAACAGAACGCTGGCAAACACCATGACCGAGTCTGACAAATCTCACCTCATCAAAGCTAAAGATGTACTCTTGAGCTTAGTAATATACTGAAATTGTAGTTTTAGCTTGTGTCACCTTTAGTAATTTAATCTGGAAAGTCTACATGCTTGAGCCATCTACTGTGAGAGGCAGAGCTCTGGAAAAGTTGTTTAAAACAAACTGTTCACACTAAAATGCACACAGGTCACAGATCAATGTAGTGTGTCTAAGTCTAGAACATTTTTTTTTTCAACTTACCATAGCAACATCGTCAAGAATACCCTGAGGACTGCTGTGTGCCATTATCTGGACATAAAAAACAGAATTTGAGTAAAACACATGTCAAACAACCAAAACTTAAAGAGTGAAACAAAAGTACTGAATATATTTGCCCTTCTGCTGCTCTTGGCTCAAACTGACCCATAGGACTGACGTTCTTTTGAACCAGGGACAGCAGGAGGGTACATTTTTTTAAAAGCAAAAATACTATATGATCTATAAATAGTTTCATTCTCTGTTCTGAGTTCCTGTTTTAGAAAGATACTGACCTTAGAACAGACAAAGTCAACCAGAGTGGGTTCCTCTTCTCCTATGTATTCAATAATCTTCTTATTAATCCATGGTCTAATACGGCGATCCATCAGAGTCTTAAAAAGGGACAAGAACATTAGCCAGGTTAATTTTTTGCATACAAATTATCTTTTAACTGTAATATTTTTATTTATACGTTTTATAAAAAAAAGACTTGAAACCAAATTTTCACTTTTTTTTTACCGAATCAACCATAGCCCAGTCCAAAGGGTACGAGAAGAGCTCAGGCCTGGAAGTGGGGATCTTCTCTATAAGGCTTTTTATGTGTTTGTGTTTCTCCTCTGTGTTGATGCTGCTTTTGGGGGCAGAAATTTCAGCTCCATCAAGCCCAAGGTTCTTGTCGTCGTCGCCATAGTCCAGTGGAACCAGTTTCCTTTTTCGAGGTTGCTCATCGGCTTCTTCATCATCAAACCTGTTAAAAACACTATCAACTGTTGCTAGCTTCTTCCGCTTCCCAACGCTGAGCTGACTGGGACTGTTAGTTGCTCCTAAAAAAGTAAATCGGGAGGAACACAGATTTATTCGGGTCATAACTCACAGTGGTTGTCAAGGTTCTACACTTTTCACATTTTAAAAAAGCAGACTTTTTCAACAGTCAAATTTCCACATTTCTTAATCAAATTTTAGCCTTTACTGACACTTAAATACAGAAAATATGTTTTCTGTACATGCAGGAGACTGTAGGTTTAGGTGACTTAATAATAGCCATCAGCAACTGGAGTTCTAATTTTATTATTAGTTATAAGTGTTCTGACCTGTAAATAAATGGTCAATTCAAATCCAAATCTGGAACTGATTTAATATAATTCAAAAATGTAAATTTTAAGAACAAAAGAGAAGTCAGCTCCAACCTGGTTGCTTTTTTTGTTCTTTCTTCTTGTCAGTACTTGCCTTAAAACCAAAATAATCCCAAGTCTGTGAATTTGTTTTCTTTTTGAGCACAAACATCCAACTTCCACACTCCTGTTGCACTGACAATGGCAGATACAAAACATTTTAGCCCATCACCCAACCCTAGTATTCGGGGTGTAGGTCAGAAAGTTCTAATGTGAAAATTGGACATCCATTTTCACAAAAACTTATGTCACTTACCTCAACATTTTTACTCCTTTCAGTCATTTAGTTCCCAAGATTTAGTCTGGATGAGAACTATTTTATACTGTCATGCAGTGCAAAGTATTTTGTTTCTTTTACGTCTAAGAGATGTCATGCTCAGGATTAGAGGTCGACCAATATGAGATTTTTATGGTCAATGTCAACATTGATCTGTAGAAATCAGGGCAGCCAATTGTTGATATACAACACAGATTTTTAAAACCTTGGACCAATTCATATTACAACTGCTTCATTTAAATAAATATATATTTAACAATTGCATTTAAAAATTACATAGAAGAGCATCCTCTGGGGAAGAAAACAAACTAAACTAAATTGTGGGCTACAAAAAGCTAGTTGCAGCAGAAGAATGGTCTAATTCTGATTTTTTAAAAGTGGCCAATATTGGCCAAATAAAATCAGTTGACAGATCGATCAAACAGTCTCTGCTGTGGTTGTATCAAGATACGTACATCCATAACTCGTAAAATTGATAAAATTATGTTATATATAATGTTAAAATTTTATCATTACATGGCATGATAATCATTTTCTAATTACACCACAGTCCTCTGAATCGAAATTGAACAGAATTATGAGGCGTCTGAAGCTGCCCACCCCTGCTGAGCCATGGACTGTGGTGTCCATCCAACCATAACACAACAGCAGTAGGTATCCAGCATTCATAGTTTGTGTGGTACTCACCCAGCTTGAGACTGAGGCCAATTTTGGGCCGGTTTTCATCTAAAGGCTGGACCTCAGGAGTGTTCTCTCCTGGAATGATTATGCCGCAGGGAGATTCAACACCAGGCGTGTTTGGAGTCACATTTCCACTGGCAGAAGAAACTGAAGGAGCAGTGGTGATTGGACGCATGATGGGCTTGAGCTGAGGCTTGGTTTCCTGTGAGTCCTCACCATTGTGGTATTCACCCTCCTGCCCTTCATTTACATCGTCATCAGAATGCTGCTGGGGTCCCCGGGACTTTGGTTCTACAGGCCTCTCCGACACTCTCTTATTACGCTCTCGATCACGATCACTGTCCCGTTCTCTGTTCCGTTCTCGTCCTCGGTTCCGTTCCCGGTCCTTATCTCTCAGAGTTTTTTCCTTGCTTACATCCTCCTCCGGTTCCAGGTTCAGCAGTACCTGTCGCTTTCGCTCTGCTTCCTCCTCAATCTACATAAATGTAAATACCACAGAAAACAAATTACTTAATAAAAAAATCAACTGTTTTAAGCCTAAATCTCAAGAAGATGTTTGTCTGTAAATCACTTTGAACTATAGTTGCAAGTAGACCCACCCTCTGCAGCTCAGCATCTGGGTCAGGGTGACCCTCAGCCAGAAGTCTTTGTCTGATCTCTTCTAGTTCCTCCTTCTCTCTCTTCCGGTCTCGTTCATCCATTTCTATCTCCTTTTCTCTGTCCCGGAGTCGTTTCTGGAGAGCACTACCCCTGAGGTTTAGAACAATAAATATATAAATAAACCAATGACAACAAAATGAACAAAAATCTCCAGTTTGGATCAAGGAAAATCACCTGTAGTATTTTGGATCATCCCTGTCATCGTCATAATCTTCCAGGAATTCTTTCAGTCTCTTGGCTTCTTTTATCTGGTTGGAAACATACAGAAACTATTTGTACATTTGTGTAAATCTTTCAAGTTAGAGGTGATTTTATACAATATAAAAAAAGTTTCATTCTGTTCAAGTGCATCATATGTACCATTTCACGCCGCCTCTCATCCTCCCTCTCTGTTTCTTTGTTGTACTCACGAGCTTTCTTCTTCTCTCGGATCTCCCAGTTTTTGAGACGCTTCAAACAAAAATAAGTTTAGCTCGCTCTCAGACAAACAATACTTATTTAACTGATCTCAAAATCAACCATTTCAGTATATATTATTCATATACATACTTCTTGGTAAGCAGCCTCTTTGTCTCTTAATCTCCTCTCGAGTCTACGCCGTTCATACACATCTTCCTCATCTTCATCACGGTCACGTTTTTTATCCTCTCGAGGTCTCTCTCTGCAAAAGAGGGGGAGTTACTGATCTATTTCATGCTTTTTAAAGATAAAAATGAAAAACATGAATATATATTCTTTAATTCAGTCAGTTTCATTTTGGCCTCATTAGCAGAATCAACCTAATTCGTTTTTCAATAACTACAGTTTGGTTTTGTCAGCTTATATAGAATTTATTTTAACCTCACTGTAATTGATGGGCTTACAGAATTAGCTCACAAGTATGTCACTGGGTTTACAAGTATGTGGTAAGAAGTGAGTCCTACAAGGCTGATTAAATTATGCTTCCTTTAACGCTGCTACATTATGCCTTTTCTTGTTGTCATTTTTATTTAAAATATTAAGTTACAGGAAAAAAGTAAACCAAATATAATACACTATTTTCTTTTATGAACTATGAAAGAAAGTAGCAAAAAGAAGAAAAAAATAGATATATTTGCTTAAGTAGAAAAATAACAAACATGGTTATATTTCCACTGTAATAAACCTTAAAACCATACAATAAAATTTAAATCATTAAGCTGCAACACACTGAGAGGCCTGCTGGGCCATGTGTCGTACAAACCGAGTCAACTAACATCACTAAAACATACAGGGTGAGTCAAGCTGAGGGGACTGTAATACTATAGATCAGCTTTAAAATACAAGCTTTATATATTTTTTTCTTTTTTACCAGAATAACCAAATTCTTAAGCAATGGATTCTGTCCTTTTTTAAATAACTTTTTTATATTGAACGGAGCAACAAATGAAGAAGGGAAGAATAACTATCCAAAAAAGCCAAAAAAAATAAAAAACAGCTACGAAAACCTAGATGTCCAAGCAATGAGTCAATATAAAAGCTTACTATTTCGGGAACAGTGACATGTAAAATCAGAACAGTGCAGAAAAATATCATTGGAATCCAAGGCATAGAGGAAATTCTACTTCCGCCTTGCATTTACTTTGTGTCAAACAAATATCTAACACTTAGTAAGAACCCAGTTTGACATCATCCCTCACTGACCTTGACTTGCTGCGAGCTTCACTGATGTCTCGACTCCTTTCTCGCTCCTTAGTTTTCTCTCGTTCTCGATCTCTCTCACGTTCACGTTCTCTGTCTCTTTCCCGCTCCTTTTCTTTCTCTCGCTCCCTCTCCTTCTCTTTCTCACGGTCGCGGCGCTCCCTCTCTCGCTCCCGCTCTTTGTCTCTCTCCCTCCTCTCTTTCTCCAACTCCAGTCGCTCTTTTTCCTTCTTTCCTTTTTCCTCTTCCAGTTTCTGCAGTCCAACAGGAGAAACACTGACACTGTAACTCAATGCTTGAGAGCTGAAAGAAAAACTATCACATATCAAACAAAGGCAGATCATCACAGCATGTCCCTAAATAGACAGACAGGTTCTCATACTACCAGGACTTGTAATTCCACCAGGAAAAGTGGGTCACTGTTAGAGCAGGTTTGATGTAAAAACACCCCACTTCAGGTCACAAAAAAACAGTTTTGACAGACACCTGAAGAACTGAAGTAATGAAGTGTTACAGGGAGTTTAAATTTAAAATCATCTACCAGAATATTCTCTTTGGCGTTTAAACATTTATTTGTTAGCATTAAACACACAAACCAAATTCTACTGATGTTACTTTGAAATGTAGTAACTGTTGTATTCTAAAAACCTCCTTTTTATCACTTACTGTATGTTAGGTTACATTTATGACATCATTCCAATGATAATGTCAGAGGGACCACCTCTAGGGGGTGTGACCAGGTTTTCTATAAAGGGAGGACTGGGCCTGAAAGCAGCTTAATGATGCATGGGTTCAGATTCTTTATTTATATTGAAACTATATAAAATGGTGAAAATCATTCTAGTTTTCGATTATTTGGTGAAATAAAAGTTTTTGTTCTGCTCTATCTAAGGATGTCATTATTCATCAGCCTTGTCATTTTATTGAAGGAATAGAATAAATGAGCAACACAGCATGTGATCTATCTATTTTTGTTGAGTCTGTCATGTTTGGGGTCAGAAGTAAGGCAGAAGGTGGGACTATAACATTAGTGTTTTAAAAAGGTTGCATTCAGGTTGTTCACAGTAGAACACAACAGTGATGTACAAGGATTTACTCCCTCTGAAACACAGATCCTTGATGCTAGATCACAATATTAATCAGAATAGTAGGGGGAAACTGCATTTTTCAAAAATTGCCAACAAGTCTCCTACAGTTTTAGCCTAAGTAGATACTTTTAAAAACATAACAGGAAGTGTGAAAAAAAGTACAAGGACTTACCTAATTTGTCTTCAGCCCACAAAGTGCTGTGAAAATGCGCTCCCTACTTTAGTCTAAATCATGGGTCTCAAACTCCAGTTCTCGAGAGTCGCAATCCTGCATGCTTTAGAGGTTTTCCTGCTCCAACACACCTAATTTGCAGGAATAGGTGAACAAGCTTCTATACAATTTGAAGAGTTAATTCAGTCCCTGAATTAGGTGTGCTGGAGCAGGAAAACCTCTAAAACATGCAAGATTGCGTTCCTCAAGGACTGGAGTTTGAGACCCCTGCGATTCTAAACTGCTGCAGTGGTTAGGTTCAGTCTTTGTGTGTCCAAACAGAATGAAACATCTGAAGACATGCAGAGGTTCACTGAGCTGTTCAAACCTTACAAGACTGCAGCAAACATCTAAAAATCACAACTGATTTTTCCATCTATGGCAGCGCATATTGGCCCAAAATTCACATGTACAGGAAAAAAAAACCAACTGAGAGCCAGTTGTCCCTCTGCAAACCTTCCAGAAGGGAGTGCCCAACAGGAGTAAAGAAGAAATGAAAGATGGTACTTACGTTCTGTCCTTGCAACTTTTTCCAAAGCTGAGACTCTGAGACTCATCTTGCTCTAGACACCAAATGAACTCTACCATAGTGGTGGGGTTTTATCAATAGATTATCTTTATTTGGAATTTAACAATTTTTTTTTCATCTTTGAATTTTTCCAACTTGTTCATATACTGAGTGGCTACTGCTGTGTACAGTAATTGAATAGATTTAATAGTGTTTAAGTGAAAATCCACTTCCTGGCAAAATATTTCTTAAGACAAATGCGAAGGATTTTTCTTTTAAGGTTTTTTATTAAAAATAATTTGAAAAATTAGCAAACTGATACGATACCTTGTGTGTGTCTCTGAATTTACTGATCTCTCTGGAAATAAGGTCTCTCTTGTCATCTTCCAACTCCATGGCATTGATATCCTTACAAGACAGGACACCAGAAGATATCAAACATACAAAGTTCATAAACAGAAACACACAAAAACACAAATGTCACTCAGGGTTTTATCATCACCTGCCGCTGAAAGGCAAAGGCAGTTAGCAAAATATCTTGTGAACCATGGAGTTTATTTTGAATAAATTTCCAGGACGTTATCACTTGAACATACATATACAACTTTTGAAGTATATTCAATCCAAGCCTCATTTTAAAAGAATAAAAATGTGTCTAACTCAGTCAGTTTCAGAATGCTGAGCTGAAATTTGATGTGGTAGTAGCTGAGTCACCCAAATACATTTTTTCAGTGGCATCTCATGAGATCACACGTTGCATTATTTTCAAAGTTTGACCAAAATAGCTACAATTCCATCATTTCTCAACATAAAATGATCTAAGTTTCAAACTCTGTCCATAAGAATTCCTTTAAGAAGTGCTTGGCCTTTTATTCAATCTGCATTTTATAAAGATTACCTCCTCTTTCTTCTCTTTTCTCTTCTTGTTACGAGTCTGACCGTCGGGATCCTGGGAGGGAGCATTTAGCTCACTGGAGTACTCTCGAATAAGAACATCTATCGCTCCCTTCACAACCTGGTCCCGACGCAGGGTTTCTTCATCAAGAACCTCCTCATCACCACCTCCTTCATTTTTTGACATATCTATGGTTCCCTTTATGCCAAAACCAAGACAACACAATAAAACGACATTAAGTCACATAAAAATGCTCCAGTAAAATAAATCAGCCTGGGTCTATAATTCAACCATACCCCATTGGCACTCCTCTTCTTGGCCTTCCACTCATCCAGCTGAGCCTTGGTCTTGGCGTCCACCTTTACCAACAACTTCTTATCACCTAAGAGCAGCTCGTGTAAAAGTCTGAGAGCTCGCAGAGTGGATTCAGGCTCCTTATATTCACAGAACCCAAAAGCTTCCGGGCATAAAAAAAGCAAATTTTATTAGTTTATTTAAATTTTTAAATTAAAAAGGACATTTTTATATAAACAACACTTTAATGTAGTAGTGGATTTTTATATAGAGCTATACACTAGGAGGGAATTTGCACCAAGAACAAATTTTTTGTTCCTTCTATTGTGTATCCATTTTGTTGGAGCGTGGGCACCTTTGTGTTGTGCAGGCACCTTTCCTTGCAACAGAAGGTGTGAAGGTTGTGACGGTTGTGAAGAGAGAGGGGGTGGACAAATGGTTTTTTAACAAAAGCAAACATTAACATTTAATATTAACATGAAATGTTAGTAATAATATACACTGCTCAAAAAATAAAGGGAACACCTAAACAAAACTATGTAACTACAAATCAGTTTGCTAGGCAACACCAAAATTGGCAGCTTCGTCATTGGTGCCCTGTGTTCTTTACGGATGGAAGCAGGTTCACACTAAGCAAATGTGACAGTCTGGAGACACAACACGTTATGCTGCCTGCAACATCCTCCAGCATAACCAGTTTGGTGGTGGGTCAGTCATGGTGTGGGGAGGCATTTCTTTGGATGGCTGCACAGACCTCCATGTGCTAGCCAGAGGTGCCCTGACTAAGGTACTGAGATGAGATCCTCAGACCCATTGTGAGACCATTTGCTGGTGTAGTGAGCCCTGGGTTCCTCCTAATGCAGGACAATGCAAGGGCTTATGTGGCTGAAGTGTGTCAGCAGTTCCTGCATGATGAGGACCTTGATGTTATGAACTGGCCTGCTCGTTCCCCAGACCTGAATCCAATTGAGCACATCTGGGACATCATGTTTTTGGTCAATCCACCAACACCTCATCACACCACAGACTGTTCAGGAGTTAACTGATGCTCTAATTCAGGTGTGGGAAGAGATTCTTCAGGAGAACATCAGTCGTCTCATCAGGAGGATGCCCAGGTGTTGATGAGAGGTTTTACAGGCCACACACACACACACACACACACACTCCTGAGCCACAGTTAGACCGGAGGAATATTCACTGACGTTGAATCAGCCTGTCATGTTATTTTCCACTTTCATATTGAGTATGAATACAATTCCAGATCTCCGTGGTGTAATAATTTTGATTTACGTTGATCATTTTTGTGTTTTTTTTTTCTCAATCAATTCCACTGTGTTAATAATAAAGATTTTCATTGAGAATACTTAATTAATTGAGATCTAGGATCTGTGTTATTTAAGTGTTCCCTTTAATTTTGTTAGCAGTGTATTAACATTTCTTTATAAATCCAACCATTTTAATTCCACTTAACATCCAAGACACAGTTTATTTTCTGCTCTAACAGATGCAATCTTATAGAGTTATATTTGTATGTCAGTGAAACTCCATGTGCGCGTGCACTTTGATTTAACCAAGCAAGTGTCCTGTGTGCTCAGCACACTTTAGGTGGCAAAGTTTATTCAATATATCGATACATTCAATATATCTGAAATCACTTAAGCCAATAAATTAAATGTTTAATGTAAATTATTTAAGTAACATTCAATGGTCAGACTAGAAAAGAACATAAATCATTACTTCTTTGTCAAAATTAAGATTTTGGATATCCAGAATGTCAGCCCGATAAAATACTAGCCTAGGCCTCAGGAGTGTGCAGAACTGGATGTATTTACACAAAAAAATAAAGTTAGACTTTTACCTTGAAGTTTCCCAGAGGCACCTTGAACCCTTTTCCAGCTTAGAACAATACCACATTTCTATAAAGGCCAAGGAAAGAGGGAAAACATAGTTAACGGTTTTGGCAAATACAAAGAACTAACATCAGTCTCCTGTATACATTAAAGGTGAAAAATAATTCTGAAATGATTTATCTTTGTCACATTTTTTTACGTCACAAAAACGTGACATTTTAACTAGAATGTGTAGACACTGTAGTTGTGATAATTAGTCATTTGCAAACACAAAATTGTTTTAGCAAACACTTTTTATGAACATATCTGTTAATTTCTTAAATGTTTCATTAGTTTTTCTTCACACTAATGCATGATGCACACATCAGCACGTAAATACAACACTGCTGATGTACAGTTCATGTTTTTTTAAATCATTTTCAAATATATGTTCAAGTAAATTGATTATCTTATCTTTTTACTTCAATGAAAAATACATATTAGCTGCCTTGATTTCTAAACATCAACATCAGCCGTATACAATTCATAATCAGATGACATTTACATAAACATGATTTTAAAAAGAAGCAATCCAATGTGCAAACTTTACTACTAAAACTTAAACCTCCAGGAGGGTGAGGTTATGTCAAAAGGTATTTTTCTATTTAGATCTGTTCCCCCACCAATGCAACACAAGTAGTTAAAAGACAGTGTACAATCTTGGCAAACAGTAGGCGATAGTGCCCCCAGATGTTCCAGTTTCAGTGCACTACAGTTACACAGTAACACTTAGTGGATCATTGAGACTGGCGCCATCTGTTAATAGCTTTGTATAGGAGTGGATTGACAATAACAATCTGCATTGACAATTTTAACAAGTTGACAACAGTGACTAATTGTTGCCGCCCTACACCTGTTATTACCCTTTAAATAGTTGCATTTGTTGCTCTCCTCTTTCGGACAGGAAGAATCGTGTGAATTTCTCACCACTCTTTGTGACATTTCCTACCAACAGTATCCTTACTACATGCTGAAGATTTATTTTCAAATGAATAAAAAAAATTGCTTGTCGAGTTGGAGTTGGCCCTTGAAACCAGTGTGGGATACTGTAAGTGCCAAAGCTGACTGTTAAAAACATCCATCCATCCATTATCTCAACTCGCTTCTTCCTTTCAGGGTCACTGGTGCCCATATCCAGCAGTCACTGTGCGAGGGGCGGGGTACACCCTGGACAGGTCACAAGTCCATCACA
>JAVKLF010000002.1:4331255-4345597 GCA_034783495.1 Millerichthys robustus
TTAGGCAACAGAAATGAATGGAAGTCAATACACAGTCCTAATAAGGGTAGAAATACAATCTTTGTGTGTGTGTGTGTGTGTGTGTGTTTGTCTTTATAAAAGTGTGTGAATATATTTTGACATTATACTATACTTGTGAGGACATTTTGTCTAGTTCACACAAGGGAAAACTTCATTTGTGGGCCAGGGGTTAGGGTTTAGGGCTCAGGTATGAATTAGGTCAGGGTTAGGGTCAGGTATGGACCTGTGAGGTTAGGTGTAGGTTCAGGGGTCAGGGTAAGGCTGTAGAAATTAATGGAAGACAATGCAAGTCCTCACAAAGATAGCAATGCTCGACTGTGTCTGTGTGTCTAACAGTTTGGAACTTACATCTGATAAATTGTTTTGGGAAACACATTTTAAAACTAAATTCTGAACAGCCTCAGAGATTTACATTTGAATTAGATGTCCTCAGACAAGAAAAGTAGTAATAAAACTGAGTGGGGAATAAACAAGCAGCAGTCAGTTCTATTTCACCTTAGTTTCCATGCTCTTTATCTCCAGAATGAGACTTTCCAGCTCCTTGGCCTGTACAACCAAAAACAAGCAGTGAGTTCCCACAGAAAACGTCCCATTTGTTTTCATGTCCTCGGAAATTTCCAAACATTTTTACTGCTCACATCAGTTGGAGACTTATCTGCAGCGGTGATGCAGCTGAGGATGAAGGCATCGCAGTCATTCTTGGTGGCGGTGCCGGATTCACTCACACATTTGAGCAGCTGGCGTACAGCTCCAAACTGCCTGTAGTGAATGAGCCTGTGACCGGCTCGGACGTAAACGGCCTGGGCCTCCAGCTGAAAGTCCTGCAGGAAAGAGACAGAGAAAAAAATTCAGTAACACCTACATTACATTTTTATCAGGTATTTCGGATTTAGTTTTTACAAAGTAAGATAAAATACTATTATCAGGCAAAAACAGCACAATTCAGTACAAGTACTCTGCTACGTAGTATTAACGCTGCAAACTCTTTTAATGCCAGTTTTCTGAAATCCATGACTCCCTGAGGATGACATCTTTGGAAAACTTGACTCTTTTTCATGCAGTCTTTGATCCGAGATTACATCTGTTCGTAAAGAAAGACTAAAAACTAAAAGAATCAATAAAGCCACTCCAAAAAAAGTAGAACAACGAGGGTTAGCCATGCTAGACATCGAGCAAGCAACCACAAACTACAGTGGCCGTATAACAGAGCTTGAAGCTGCTATCAGCAAGCTGTTGTGAGGACTTTGAGGGGTAATCCAGAAGAAACAACATCTGGCTCGTGGGTTTATGGAGGAACCCTGTGCTACCAAATTCATTGCCCACCTTCTAAAGGATCTCCTTCACCTGGATGAAAAGTCACTCCTGGATCGTGCCCATCAAACGCTGTGGGACAAGCTGAAAGAAGGAGTTGCACACCGGCTATTTGTGGTGAGAGTCCACTACTTTCACATTCGCAATGAGACTCTTCATCAGGCTGGGTAACATTCCCCTCTCAAAATTTCAATCTCTACAGATTACACTTCCACTGTTGTTAAAAACAGTTTTCCTCACAACAAGTATGCCTGATTTCCAAACCTGACCTCTGATACAACCATAGATTATTTCTTTACTCAAATCCCAATCATGAGAAGAGGTATGATTTTGCACGTTTATAACAAAATTTAAGCCCTATCCACAACCTCTCTGAATACTGTGAAGGCTCTCTGGGAGTAGGAGCTCAGGGAAGGCATTTCAGACGAGCTTTGGGGGATGTTCTTAAACGGGTGCATACCTCATCCATCTGTGCAAAGCATGGTTTAATCCAATGTAAAGTGGTTCACCATTCACCATTAGTCCAGTGTTCACTCGATTAAGGTTAGACTCTCTAAGTTTTATGACACAGTTGACCCATCCTGTGAGAAATGTCAAATGTCATTCAGTAGCAGCACCTGTTGCAGTGATCACTGCCAACAAATGTTGGTGTACTTCACAATGAGATGTCTGCGCTTACCAATAGGTAAGTTAATCCCATCCTGAGGAATCAGTTTGTCATAGGTTTGAAGAATGGTGTCTCCTAGCAGCAATTGTCAGATCTTTCCAAAAATGTTTATTAGGATTAAGATCTGGGCTCATGGAGGTGTAGTGCAAAACTGCGTGTTTTCTTTTGGTTGAAAGCTGGAATCACACGCAAAAAACCATTTCTATATTCTTTTAAAACTTTATTGCATCTAAAAACACCATCTCTCTCCCGGAGCCGGTGTTGCTTCTCCGGAGTCTAATCAACATTCTCTCAATGTCGTCTACGCATGCTCATAGAAAACCTAAAGTCTCTTTAACACGTCAGCATTGATGACACTATAAACAAGAAAATACATACTATTTTCCCACATTAATTAAACCAATGCTTGTTATGTCTACCTGAACCTCATTGAAATATCTAACAAAGGGACACTTAAAAATAGTGCAATACATTTTGTTTTCAGCCTGTCGTAATGCCTTTAGTTGTGTTTTGAGTCATTATCCTGTTGAAGGACCCATGAGCTGCAACTCAGGCAGAGCCTTTCTGACACGAGCCATTTGCTTTACTCCAAAAGTATTGGTAGTCCTCCGACTTCATTGTGCCGTGCACAGACTCACAGTTCCAATGTGCCAAATGCAACAAAGCAGCCCAAAAACAAAACCTACACATTTCACAGTAGGTTTGGAATTCTTTGAAAGCTTAATTTTCTTTCTGCAAACTTAGAGCTGATGTGACTGAAGCCAAAAGACTTCTGTTCATCATACTACACTATCAAAAGTCTGTTTTTTTCTCTTTAAATAGAGTGAATGTTTGATGCTAATTAGGAACAAACATTTGAAACATGAGTATAATGTAAAAATTATTTTCTTAGATTAGATTACTTTCTTAAAGCATACCAACAAATTTGTTCATACTATTATTGCATACTCTATCACTTACTAAGCATGCAGATTTACCAAAGACATTTGTTTTTAATTGAATCACTTCATGACAAATGAAGTGTTGTTTTATTAAATCTGTTGACATTTAGGGAACATACCTGTATGACCCTGTAGGCGATTCCAAACCCTTCCTCTATGTTTTTCCCTCCAAGCATGACCTGAAACATCATAAGAAACAAAATTATAACTGATTCTAAGACCCTCTTCACACCTGGCATTAACATTTGGTTCTTCAGACAGAGCTAAATACAAGTGGGAACAGCCTCAATGCACACTGAAAACTCCTTTTATCCACATACATTTCATAGTCTGAATGCAGTCTATCCTTAATGTAGGACCACAGTTGTAGAGTCCTTTTATTATAGAAAGCTTGAGTTTTGTTTTTTTTATCATGGAGGGATATGTTGTAAATAGGCTTGAACATATTGATAGTTGCCATAGTGGCCCAGTCGTTACCACGCAGACGATGGCCTTCAGTCATGAGGAATGCCCCCTGCAACATCTCCACATAGCCAGCTGCCGTTTGAAGACTCTGCAAAACCAGAAGCTCCATTGCTTCATAGAAGGAGAAAGCCCCCCCAGATTATGATGGCGGCCCCTTCACTGTGCCATTTAGAAAACATCTCAGATGGGATCTCCTTGTCATGCCAGTAACGTTGGAAGTGTGTGGGTCTACTTATACCCCTTAGGCTTGGTGCCTGTGCATTGGGGTATTCACCGGTGGATGAGAGATGTAGCTTCTATATGTCATCAGGTGGGAGAACGGGCTCCGACTGTGGATCAGATTTGACTTGGGTTCCTCAAGGCTTGGAATGTTGCTGGGCTGTCTTGGTTGACATGCCTTTGCAACTTTGCCTGGACCGGGGGCAGTGCTACTGGATTGGCAGTCTGGGGTGGTGGTCAGGTGGGTGTGTTCTAATTACAGGGGCATCAATCTGTTTAGCCTACCCAGTAAGGTCTATTCAGTGGGGCTGGAGAAACAAATCCAATCAATAGTTGAACCTTAGATTCAGGAGGAACAATGTGGGTTCCACCTAAGCTGTGAATCACTGGATCAGCTCTTTACCCTTGATGGGGTCCTTGAAGGAGAGATTGCTCATCTAGTCTATATGCATTTTATGAACTTGGAGATGGCCTTAATTGTATTCCTTAAGATACATGGGGAGGGGGGGTCTGTGAGTACAGGAGTTTGGGGTCCATTGCAATGGGCCATTCAATTCAGTCCCTATATAAGTGGAACACGAGTTTGGCTCACACTGACGGCAGTATGTCAAATGCCTTCAGGGTGGAAGTTGGGCTGCCCATTGTCACTGATTCTGTTTAGAATTTTTATGGACAGAATTTCTGTGAGGTTCTGCCTCAAGTGAAGGAGGTCAAGTATCTTGTGTTTTGTTCTTGACTGAGGGAAGAAAGGAGCATGAGATTGACAGGCAAATCAGTGCAACATTCTCAGTATTGTGGATACAGGCAGTCAAAATGAGCTTTCTCTGAAGGGTAGCTGGATTCTCCCTTAGAGATATGGTGAGAAGTTCAATTACTCAGGAGAGACTCAAAGTAAAGCCGCTGCTCCTCCACATCGAGAGGAGCCAGTTGAGGTGGTTAAAGCATCAGGTAAGGACACCCCGAGGGCATGTCTGACTGGGAGGAGACCTCTGGGAAGACCCAGTACATGCTTGAGCGAAAAGCTGGAAGAGATGGCTGGGCAAAGCCATGTCTCGGCCTCCCTGCTCAAGCTACTGCCCCCACAACTCAACTTTGGAACAAGCAACGGATAATGTATTGGATGAATGAATTCTGAGTGCTTGCAACCAGCTTGCTGTTTATTTAGGCTTTTTTTTGCTTACAGTTTTTTTGTATTATGACTTCTTTATATGTGCACAGGAAAACTGTACTTTAAAGTGCGCACATTGTTTTATTGCCCTCCCAAAACTGCTTCGGGACTACTGTAGGAATCCAAAAAATGTTTTGAGACATTTTAGAGACTCTCTCACACGTGCAGACTCTGAACACAAAACGAACTACACTTTCTTCAGAAGAATATGAATTGTTGCAAACAGGAAGTGATGGAATAATCATAATGTCACCTTGCAAGCAACCTCAATCTTCATAGGGCTTCCACCAAAGAGTGTAGGCAGAGAACTGGACTGTGAAGACTTGGAGGACGGTGAGCTTGTTTGTGCGGCTTTAGAGGACATCCCACTCTCACAGCGGTGCAGGAAACGAGTCACCTCTAGCTGGAGCTCAATTGTATTCATGTGCCTGATAAAAGAAGAAGTGGAAAAAACTATACTTGAAAAAAAACAAGTCTAAACAAGAAAAATCTCTAAAATATATATTTTTGGCAAACATTAAGTTTTATTCACTAACCTGGACACATCACTGGATGACATCATCTTCCTGAAAGAGTTGACAGCTGACTTCTTCCTCCCAGAACCTCGACCCTGCTGCTCCTGCAAGTATGTCCTCAGGTGCTCTTTAGCTCTGACCAGCCACCTCTGTACAAAGTCAGGTTTACAGTCAGGATTATGGAGAACATTCTAAAATTAGCCAATGTTATTTTTCAGATGAAAATTGTACAAGTAAAAGAGACGGACCTGCTGCTCTCCCAGCTGTACATATGAACTCGCTCCGTGTGAAAAGAATCTTATGCAGGTCATGGCAGCGCGTACATGATCCTGTTCAGGAAAACGTTCTGGATTATTTTAATGGTAAACCTAATTTTAGTCTCTGCTGCTGCAGTTCATTCATTCTTTAACAAGTTTAAGCAATCATTCATTTAGCCTGTATTTTCACAGAAAATTCACTTTTCTAGTTGTATGTGAACAAAACCTTTGCTTTTAATACCATACCATATCATACCAACTTTATTTATAAAGCACTTTATACACCCATAGGACCAAAGTGCTGTACACAATCATAAAATGCAATTATAAAATAGAAAAAAGAAAAATACTGAAATAATTCAAATACAAACAGAATAAATCAAAGTCAGACATCTCAGATTGTGCTGAAAGCCAAAGACAAAAAGATAGGTCTTAGGAAGGGGTTTAAAAACATCAAGTGAAGAGGCCTGTCTTATGCCCAAAGGAAGATCATTCCTTAGCTTCGGAGCTGCCACAGAAAAAGCACGGCCTCCTCTGAGCTTGTGCTTTGTCCTTGGCACCCTCAAAAGCATTGTATCGAATCATTGTAATCAACATCGTTGTAAAGGACATTTACAAACAGGTTTTGCATAAAAGAACAGAAGTCAAACAGAACTGTACCATCATGAACTGCTGCAGCTGGTACAGGCAGTGATAGTATCCCCGTCTCTGAAGGAAGTGACAGGAAGCGATGAGGTAGCAGCTGCATGGCTCCAGACTTGGGTCCAGTTTCTCTATAATGCCCTGTAGCATGCTTAGATGCCCTCTCTCCAGACTGGGCTGCAACACCCCCTCTACAAACACCTCTTCTGGGCACTCCTGAGCCATAATATAGTACAAAAGTGAAACGTGGAACAACAAGATTAGCAGTTATCACTCCTTGCCAAAGATAAGATGGAGGTTATGTTTTGATCTTTTCTATGTGCGTTTGTTTGTCTGTAGCATTAACAAAATATGTCATGAACCAGTGAAGAAATGTTAGTGAAACTCTAACAAAGGTAATCACTGGTCATTGAAAGTTAATCTACAATGCTGGATGATAGTCTGAATCTTCTCAAATTAAGTGAAATAATCTTCCAATGCAGTAAGACAATTGCACTAGGACTTTTTGAAATAAGAAAATTTTCTAGGCTAACAAGATCAATAATATAACACATTCCGCTAATGCTTAGGTCAGTATGTCAATTTCAAAACAAGATTAACAACACTCTTTGGTTAGATATAAGATTGTAAGACTTAGTTAGATTGACTTGTTGGTCATCTGCCCTAATTTTCAAGCCAATATCCTGAGCCTCACCTTGTTTAGAAGGTACGCCACAGCCTCCTTCATACAGTCGTGACGCATATAGAAGCTGATGAGTGCCAGGTGAGTGCCATATGTCTTCAGATAGTAAAGGCACTCCAGGTGAAGAGTGTTGTTCTGAGTCGGCCCGTCTTGTCGCTCCACAGGACTGACATCGAGCAGAACATCCTCCAGCTCATTAAGAGATGCCAATATGTCTTCATCATAAGACTAAAGAGTTAATAGAAAAGGTACTTAATTAATTTGTGCTCATAAACAATTATTCAAAAGCTGCCTATGTATAATTTAGTCTTAAAACTTTTATTGATTCTTTTATCTAAACACAGCTTAATGCAGTCAGGAGTGCACGAACCATAAACAGCTTCTTAAACAATAACGATCAACACATCTTATCAGTGGGTGTAAGAGATTATTACATTTCAAAACCCATCTTTTTTATATTACATGTCCAGCAAAATAGAATACAAATGCAACAAATAAATACCTATTTTCTGAAAAGTAATGCAAACTAGTTTTGAGAACATAGTTTTAGTGAAATTTTAAGCGGTTCTACTTGAAGCATTGAAAGCTGTTCACTTCCATGTATGGGGTATGACATCAAACCAGGGACCGGATCACGTTAAACCATCAGATTTCTATTACACAAGGTTATGGTATATTGTTTCCTTCTAATTTCTGGCAGAAACAACATGCATAATCTGTGTATATTTCTGAGTCAATAAGCCAAGGAAGGAGTTAGCCCAATGTTTTCCTGAAACTCAAGGAAATTCCAGAGACAAGGGTGAAGGTTGTCAAAGTCAAATAGACAAACTTCATAGCACCATCGCCAAATAGTGCTCTGTGTTCTTAACACTTTCGTTCCAAGGTTAATGAGTCGGCAATGGTACAGGAATTTGGATTTAAAGAAAAGTTTTACACCAGAATGTGGGAAGAAGCTGTGTCAACTATTCAGACAGATCTACCGTGTGCATGAAATGGGAAACTTAAAATAATCAGACACAAAAGCTCTATAAAAAAGTACAGACTTCAAACTATAAATCAGTCTTTTAACTGTGTTCATAGGCCAAGTAAAACTAAATTTATTATTGCGGTAATAATTCACACCACATCTTTTTCTAAAAATCATTGTCATGAAGAACGGAAGGCAGCTGCAGAGATAGGCAGCCCAATGCCTTAGAAGCACTTGGTACTATAATGCTGGGTGCTGAACTTTAAAGCGTCATAATTAAGAGCTAGGCTAGAAGTTAATTTCTATACTCAGATAATTACTCAAACTGGCAGAAGCTATCACAATAACAGTAAAGGGTAGAACAATACACTCCACACCAGTCCACTGCTTCAGGACACTTTTATGAAGGCTTCAGTAAAGCTTTTTGAACACAGAACAAGTCAGAGTGTTCCTACTGTGGTCTGGGATGGCCATACGGTTGTTTCCAGGTGCTGAACTATCTCCTGCAGCAGAGTTGGACCAAGGCTGAGCTGGTTTCGGTCCACCGGAGCCTTCATGCAACGGGTGAACTTCTCTCGTGCTCCTGAAAGATTTCCTGCTTTCAGAGATGCCAGGGCCCAAGCCTGCCACACCCCACTGGGGTCAAGGCCACTCTTGGTTGATACCTAGCAGAGTAGCCAAATGATCAGAGACCAAATAACATCAGTGGTATTCAGTTTTTATAAACCAAACAACAATAACAAAAGAGTATAACAACAACAACTTAGCAAAAAAGCCTCACCTCGACTGCTAGCTTGTAGTGTTCTGTTTCCAGTAGTTGATTACGGAGACGAGTGACAGCTGACATCTCCAAAATGTCATCCAGAGAAGGAATAAATTTATAATTGGCCGTCACTAGTATCTTGAGCACGTCTACTTTACTAATGTAACTGTGAAATCAAAGACAGGAGAATGTTCTTAAAATGTTCTTAGATTAAAAAATAGGGCCATAGCATTCCTTGAAGGAATACATATCACTCACCACTTTCAATGCCAGAGTTTTAGACTGAGATCATCATATATTGAGAAATAAAACAAAAGGCCTCTCTGCTCAAGCTGCTGTCCCTGTGACCAAACTCCGGAACAAGTGAAAGATAATAGATGGATCAAAAAAAAAAAAGTCCTCTGGATGGGTTCTTGTTTGAAATATTTTGTCTCTTCTCCAAGAGACTTCTTCGGTCTGAAGAGTTACAGGTAAACTCAGCCTTATAAGCAGTACTTTTGCATAGTGGATCAACAAGTTAACGGTGACAATCAAGACTGGTTAGCCACATGCAATTAGAACCATCAGCCCAACAACTGATCGTTAATGTCCTAATCACAGTCAATTGTTCTCAGAGGGCTGAGTCATACTTGCAATAACAGCATTGTACATGGGGGACAATTGGAGCCAGAGGCCTCTACCCCGGTTTAAAGATGGGTGGTTTCTCTTCACAAAAACGGCTTCTTTTTTGAAGAAAAACTACCACTGTTTGGGGTTGTCACAATAGTTGATGCAAACAACTGAGAGAAAAAGTACTACCTGGTGTGGGGAACTGTCTATCTGACCTCCTAGGGAAACAAAATGATCTAATTTTATCTGCCACTATATTAGCAAGAGCAGACTCTACCCTTTCATTGGCATCTTGAATTTAATTCTTTTTGTCATGGGCCACTGAGCAAGATTGCCTTCATTGTGTGGTCATTGAGTCTCTGAAATACTCTTAGCTTTACCCCTCCTCTAAGGCTAGTTTCCCATGAGAGAAAACTTTTTTAAAAAGATAAATGTTTAGCCACTCACATCACAGCGAATGAAGAAAACATCCTACCTGTCACATAGGGCAAGATCCTGGCTGTGACCAACTTTAACAAACATTAGCTTGGCACTAAACAGCAGCTGCCGCATTATGTCAGCAAGAAGGCAGGCGTCCACCTCTGGGTTGGTCAGCTTTCTGGACAGGGAGCGGCAGTGGTCAATAAGCTGGTGACCACAGGCAGCCTGGTCACTATGCAGAGACAAAATGGCCACACAGAGATGTGCACTGGGAGCCTAGAGGTGTCAACAAAGAAGCATAATTGTGTTAAAATACTGACTGAGTTACAAATGGTTAATATAATTGTACAGCACTTAATCAAGTCCCTATGGACCCAAAGTGCTTTACATTACATTCAGTCATTCACCCAATCACGCACACATTCACACACTGGTGGTGGCAAGCTACACTGTAGCCATAGCTGCCCTGACTACACTGGCACCACTGGACCCTCTGACCACTACCAGCAGGCAAGGCGGGTGAAGAGTCTTGCCCAAGGACACAATGACTGACACAGATGGGACTAGGGATTGAACCGGCAACCCACCAGTGACAGGACGACTACCTCAAAACCCTCTGCCAAAGACTAAAACACAGGTCAATCAGAAATTAAGGGATGCTGAATATAAACTGCTGCTATATACTGTAATGACACATTTCATCGCTTTTGTTTATTTGTCCATTCAGCCCACATATTGCCACAGCTCAGGCATAATGAAGTATATCAAGTATTAGGTTAAAAGTGGGTTCATTATATAATAGCTTTCAAAAAGTAGAACTCAGGCTGTCCACACAAGAATAATAATAGTTTTAAAGACTACCATTTAAGGGCTTCTAAAACATTGTTTCTGTGTAGTCGTCAGATTAAAATAATAAATACATTTGCATATTTACAAAGTGTAGTAGACCTGTTTGTAGTAGAATTCAGTACGCAGAAGCTGGTTCTCTGCAGAGTTCAAGCAGAGCTGGAACTGCCGGTGGACCTCCTCAGGCAGATGGAGCATCCCATCCAGGGGTTCATGTGCGACAACAGGGCTTCCGATCACTGCACAAAGACAGAAAACAAAGAGGCTTTTTACATTTGGTTTAATGAATTTGTTTGGGGTGATCTGACTGCATGTGCTCTGAAGCCTCTGTTCACATTAGGCGATAAGTGTGTTTTTTCAAAAACTGATGTCAGTTACCCATACCCACACACACACACAGAAGCGGTCAGTGAATAACAAAAAGACATCAATGAGGTTCAAAGCTATTTGACTGCCTAAATGCAACATAAGAGAAATAAAAGGACATACACAACGATTAGTGGCTTCAAAGAGCTTAGTGTCAGACTTAAAACTGTAGATTTCAGCATGTCAAAATCCACTCTAGTAAAACACGATGCTCTAAAAGGCATCAGCTGTTTTGCAAAGCTTCACTGTGTTCAGCTGTGTTTAGGTGAAAATACATTGCCTGGCCAAAATAAAAGTTACCACCTGGATTTAACTAAGCAAATAAGCAAGAGCTTCCCATTAAATAATTACTGCATGGGTGGTTATCTTTCAGCTGGCAACAAGTTATTTAAACCTAACTGACAGTGAGTTGCTTCTTATGTGTTAAACAACTGTGTCAAAAGACACATCCTGTAGTCTATTTACTGTACATTTTTTTCTTCCTTGATGGCACGGGCATATTCCAAGATGACAATGTCAGGATTCATCGGGCTCGAATTGTGAAAGACTGATTCAGGGAGCACGAGAAATAATTTTCACACATGGATTGGCCACAACAGAGACCAGACCTTAACTGCATTAAGAATCTTTGAGACGTGCCGGAGAAGACTTTGCACTGTGGTTCGAATCTCCCTTCATCAATACAAGATCTCGCAACTCGGGAAAGAAAAAAAAATGTTGTGACATTGCAGATGCTTGTGTGCCACAGAGAATGTGTGCCAGAACTAAAGATAAAGGCAAACAAAACAGAATTTTATATTAAGAATTATTATGATAGACTTTTTATTAAAACTTTTAAAAAAATAAATTCTGTACACAGTGAGAAAATTCAGGGCTTTCTGATTGAAATAGGATAGCTAAAGACAGAATGTAGCAACAAATGCAAAGAAGGCCACAGACTCAGGGTAAAAGCTCATCAGTCAAGCAGAAAGTGAAACACAAACCACAAGGAATGTAAATCTTAAGTGATTAAAATGTATTCCAAAATGGTGACGCAGCAAAGATAAGTTATTGAAACAATGCAATAAGTACAACACGGTATGAAAAATTAAACTTACCTTCAGCAGAATCAGACTCATCAGAACTGTAAATGTGAAAGAGAAGTAAATTTCATTTGAAAAAATATTACTAATAAACAAATAAATTCTAGGTTGTAAGGTCACAAAAAAAGAAAATTTACAGCAACAGATGAATACTTCTAGAAGGTAATGTAAAAACTGCATTCCATCCCTTTCAAGATTTTAACATGACTGCTGCTAGAAGACTCAAGAATCCCTTTATTAAAGAAGGTCTTACTCTGGGTGAAAGAAGGAGTAACACTGGTCACAGACTCTAACTTCTTCTGGACATCCATCAACAGACATCTTCCATTCTGAGCATGCGTTGCAAACAAGACGGCCACACCTCCGACAGTGGTGCCGTCGGTTGAACTGAACACAAACATATTTTTATAATTATGGCAATATAAACAAATAAACTATGTTTCAGTAAAAAAAATTGCTGAAAACAATATCATATAAAACAGTTTGTGAGATGAAAAACTCCCAACAGAACACATTCACACGATGTATAGGGGAATAACAACATGTCCATCCCACAAGTCGGGACGAGACAAGATTCTGGGTTTACAAAAATTAGACACAATTTTAACAAGATTTTTAAGAAAAAGGTTTTACCGCAAACTCAGCTGATCTGCCTCCCTCCTGAATGATTTCTCCTAAATCATGAGATGGGTATTTTTGGGTTTGCGAGACAATTAGGAATTTGACAAGATATCCTATGTCTGTTTAGTCTCGCAAGATCTCGTGCTACAAGATGTTGTTGCACTCCTTTTTATAAAACGCATATATTCAAATTTCTTTCCCTTATGGAAACTTTCTTTTCTTAGGTCAAAACTAGCATTTTCTCTCTAGACCTTTGACAAAAACAACCGTTTGTGCAATAAACCTTCAGGCAATGAAAAACAAATAAGTTAGTAGCACTAGATAATACAGTCTGGTACCAGGTAAGTACCCAGTATGGGTCAGTTAAGTACTTAGTATACAAACTCAGTATGTACAAAGTAAGTACCTGGTACATACCAGGTTTATAGCTGGTGCATACCCAATATATCAAATACATAACCAGTACATATTGTATTTATTGGGTATCTACACTTCTCTCAAACCCCAGCTGTTTGAGGCAGAAAGATGCTCATCCAGAGTGTAGTTCTGGTTCTGTTGGAGGTTGACTGTTGTTGTAATTTGGTGCTCTAAAACTAATCTGAACTGAATTAGCCACATCTACAGGTAGCTGTTGTTAACTAACCATAGTGAACCTCTCCCGCCGACAGACCATGCACACATCATGCTGGGTGTCAGGGACCCAATCCTTTTGGGCTGGGACTTGATCTGGAGGCTGGAACTTGGCAGATGAGCGGCGTATTCGTGCTGATGAGGCCAGATCCCTCTCCCTGTCTGAGCTGCTTGCAGAAGAGGTATGTGTAGGGGTGTTGTCTGTAAATTAACACAAGAAAATAAACACTGGGGTAAAAAACAAACAAGGATAAAAAAGGACTAACACTTTTCAAGCATGAGCACACGTCTCACTTGTGGAAGATGACGGTGATTCTATTCGGCTGGATGACTGAGGGCTGCTTTCCTGAGTGGGGCACTGAAGCAGTGTATCCTGGAGGCTGATTACAGAGTCTGGAAAAAAAAGTCACACATTTTGAAATTAAAAGGCCTAGCATTTCTTACAGGTATGCATATTGGTTGGCACCTTTCAGGCCAGAGCTTTAGACTGAGATCTTATGTTACCAAAAAATTAGTAAAACCTTGAAAATGATGTTATGCACTGTCTCGTGTGAACTTTGGAGATATGTTGGCACTCAGAAAATGAATTGTGAATGACACTCAGCTACTACCACACCGAGCTTTAGGTCAGAATCTTTAAAACTGACTGAGTTAGAGCCTTTTGTGTTGGTTAAGGTTGACTGCACGTGGCAGCCATTTTGAACTGGGTTGACTCCACGTGTTAATGAGTAGCAGATTTACATCCAAACATTATTTTCTGAGAGTTTCAATAAAATCTGCTCAGTGATTCAAGAGGTACTTTGCTTCCAGACTGACAGGTCATGAGTTTAAGAAAAAGGCAATATATGTACGATATGTTAGCGCTCAGCGTATGTGCAAAGTTGAGTCTAAGCTACTGCCACACCATATTGTAGTTCATGATCTGTTTAAGTAGCTGAGCAACAGGCACTTGTGAGTTTCCTAATGTCAACTCGCTGTGTGAATCAGTTGTAAATATATAGTCAATGATTACTATCTGAGAGTTTAACTAAAATCCACTCAGTGCTTCATGACATTTTTTACTAAAGTTACAGTTAAATAAACACACACACACACACACACACACACACACACACACACACACACACACACACACACACACACACACACA
>JAVKLF010000002.1:4446580-4458720 GCA_034783495.1 Millerichthys robustus
TTAGCTGCTTACTTTCTACCAACCTGGCATTCTCCACAGCATTGGAGGATGTGGCCAGTTTGTCATCCAACAGTGCCACCCGCCTGCGCAGGTCAGTCTCCCTGTCCTCAGCAGCGATGGCTTCTCTGGTGTATGAATCTTCAATTTCTAACAGATGGTTACGCAGCCTCTCCAGCTCCAAGTTTAGACGCTGTTCTTTATCCCTCACATGCTGCAACTGGAAAAAGAAAAAGGGCATCAGAGCAGCATGACTGAAACAGCAAACTGATCTCAGCTACAGAATTAAGTGTGTTCACTTTATTGTCCCTCATTGTGTCATTAAAGAATACTATTTATGCTAAAATAAAAGTTGGTTTTCAATAAGAAAGAAACCAGGAAACCTGCTGCCTTTAAAAGTGATATAAACACAAAGCATATCAAATTGAATAAAAGCATAGAAAACGCACATAAAAACTTTGTTACATAAAAACTAAATATAAAATGATGTTATAGGCCTAACTATACTTGTAGGAATACGTATTACCTTTCACCTTTCATGCAGTTTTGTGACATGGCACATTCAAGAGTATGTATTCTGAATGATGCCACATAAATTTGAGCTCACTATCCAAAACAATGATAGAGTTGCTCATTTTTGTGTTAGTTAAAGTAGATTAGCCATGCCAGTAGCCGTTTTTGTTTTGTTGAGGGGGTTGTGGCAGCCGGCTTAGACTCTAAATGTTAATCTGTTGTAGATGTGCATCCAATGATTACTCTCCTCAAGTTTCATTAAAGTCTATCCAGTGTTTCATAAGATACTCTGGTAACAGACAAAGCATTATCATCCACCTTCATCTTTCTTTCTGTGGTACACGGCAAACATTTTGAAACATTCATTTACATATTTTCAGTATTTGGTTAAAAAAAAAGTGTGTTGATCTTGAACATTTATTTAGTGTTTTTCTGTCTTGTTGGTGAACTCCAGCTTTTAAAGAACACATTCACACATTTGGGCTGACGTTTGTAGAACATTTTCTCTCCTCACACACTAATGGAGGAAAAAAATCTTACCCAAGGACATTTCACAGTATGCTCAGTTAAAGTCAAAATGTTGGTATTATGGTCTGACCTCGGTCTGCACCGCAGTGGTCTCCATTTGTTTCTGTTTGAGGGCCATCATCATCTGATCCCTCTCCTGCTGGAACATCACAGCTTTCTCCTGCATGGACTTCAGTTCGTTTAGGAGCTGATTCAGCTCACCAGAATTACCCTGTGTCACATCAACGTATTACAACATGTTTTCTTCAAGAATAAGCACAACAATAAATTCAAGACAAAACGAAAACAACTTACCATTTCTTTGTCTTTGAGCATCTTCTCTACTGTGGCAGCCTTCTCGCTCACTGCGCTCAGCTCAAACTCCTTCTCCCGGAGCAGCAGGGAAACCTGCATGTTTGTTTCCTGCAGAGCTCTGAACTCTGACTCCTTTTCTCGAGAGCGAGCAGCCACCAGCTCGTTTTCTTCTTTCAGTTTCTTTGCCTCAATTTCCAGAATGAGAGCGCGCTCTTTCAGGTTGGTCACAGCCTGCTTCAGCACCTCATTGTCATTCTCACGATTCTGCAGAGCCTCCCTCACTTGGATTAGTTGGTCTCCTTTAGTTTTGATAAGCAAGTCTTTCTCCCTCACCGATCTCTGCAAGGACTCCAGTTTCTCTCTGAGCTGCCAAACCTCCTCAGCTTGACGACTCTGCTCGCTCTCTGAGGTGGAAGCCGAGTCGGAGAGTCGGTGGTTGTTCTCTTGAAGAGTTCTGATCAGGTTTTCCTTCTCAGTCAACTGTGCTTGTAGCCGTCCGAGTTTTTCCTGCAGTTTGTCATTGTTTATGAGTGAAGAGGCCTGCTGGCTCGAAGCCTCAGCTGTGGGTGAAGGACTAATTGATGGACTCGTACTGACTTCAGGAGTCTGTGTTACACTGTCCAGTTTACCTAGAAGGACGTCCTTGGTGGTGCTGAGCTGGCTGATTGTCTGCTGAACCTGTGCAAGTTCAAGGCTGAGACTTCCCAGCCTCTTCTCCTTCTGCTCGTAACTCTGAACCAGTCGAGCGTAGTCAACTGACAGCTTGGAGCTACAGTCGCTGTCAGCAGAGACCTGACTCTGAAGCTTGATCAGTTCTTCATGAAGCTGAGCAGACTCGTGCTGCATGTTCTTCACTGTTGTGATCACCTGCTGTTTCCACTCTTCCATCTTCTTCACCTGCTGCTTCAATGTGTCTCTCTCCGTTAACAGCTCCTCAAACTGGTTGCTGCTGACTCCTCCAGAGGCAGCACCGAACTCTCCTCCTGACGACTGCAGGACAGTCACCAAGGTTTGGCACTTCTGAGTCAAAGCATCAATCTCTATGTCCTTCTCTCTGATAATTCGAGACAGATTCTGGATGGTCTCCTTGAACATCTCTTGGCTTCCTGAGGGATCGCTCATGTTGGAGAGGCGCTGATTCTCCTGCTGAAGCTTCACTAAAGCTGCTTCCTTCCCAGCGACAATATCCATGAGACGGTGATAGTCGGACCGAAGCTGGCCGTTTTCTCTCGTCTTCTCATTAAGCACGGCTAACATTTGCTCCCTCTCAACAGCTAACGTCTGGAGCTGCTGCTGTAAGTACAGCACGTCCTGGCTGTGCCCTCCACCCATGGAGACCCTGGCATGAAGTGCCTGAATTTCCAAATCCTTTTGCCGGATCATTTGAGAAAGCTTGCCCACTTCATCACGGGAAACCACCAGCTGATCCAGCTGCTTGGTCAATGATAGGTTTTTCTCGTTCAGCTGGCTGATCTCAGTCTCCTTCTCCTTGATGCCCCTCACCAGTCTTTCAATTTCCACCTTAGACAGATCGTGTTTTTCGTTGCCATTCTCCTGATTTAGAGACTGTGTCTTGTGCTCCTGCAAGATGACCTCCCCTTGCGGAGCTGGGAAGTGGCTGTGGGTCTGACTCTCAGTGAGCTGATCTACAGTTTGCTGCAGGCGACTTATCTCCTCTTCTCTGGCATGGATGAGTCTGTCATAGTTGAGTGTTGCCTGCTGATGGCGAGCGCGGGCCTGTTCTAGCTCACTCTGCTGAGACTGCACTGACTGCTTAGATAAAAAGAGAGACGCTTGCTGCTCCTCTGTGGTTCTTCTCAGAGTCTCAACCTCCTCTTCCAAGGAAATCTTGGAGGACTTCAACTGGGCTATCTCTGCCTCCAGTTCTGTCATGATATCCAGGGTCTTGGGCTCAGCTAGAGGTTGAGGTCTGCTTTGCTGATCCTTGACGCGATCAATCTCCTCTTTCAAATGGCTGTTCTCCTCCTTCATACCGCCCAGCTGTCTGTCCTTTTCATCCAGAGCCTGTTTAAAGCCTTCAGCTTTTTTGTTCAAGACTGCAATTTTATTCTCCAACTCCGTCTGTAAATCTGCAGCGTTTTCTTTCAAAGTCTCCACAAAAACATCTTTCTCTTGCAGCAAATCTGTCAGCTGCTTCTGCCCTGTGACTGTGATTGAAAGCATCTCATTTGTGTCTCTGTGGTCAGACGCCAGCTGCTCCAGGTCTCTCTTAAGCTTTGAGATCTCCAAGTCTTTTTCTTGGTTCAGTTTGACTGCAGACTCGTGTTCAGTCTGCAAGGTTGAGGCGTCCATGGAGCGAGCTCGAGTCAACTCCTCGATAGTCTGCTGGTACTGTTTCACCTGTTCTGTCAGTGCCCTTTCAGCCTGCATCAATTCACCTTCAAGCTGGTTTTTCTCTAGTCTTAAAGCTTCAATCCGTGTATCCTTCTCCCTCGCAGTTCTATTGAGGACAGTTTGGCTTTCTTTCAGTTGCTTGGTTAGCTCTTCTACTTTTGCTAAAGCATACTCACACTTCTCCCTCAATCCCCTGGTCTCCATTTTCGTCTCATAATCTTCAGACATTGACTTTTCGTAAGAGCTCCTCATTTGATTTAATTCTCTCCTGAGGTCTGACAACTCCCTCTCCTTACCCTCCAGCTGCTCTTTAGCTCTCTGTGCCTCTGTTCCTACCTCCCCTCCTTGGTTCAGCTCTACTTTAGCAGCAGCTAGCTGCTCCTCTCGTTCCTGCAGGGTCTTCTTCAGTTCCGTGACTTCTCTTCGTGCTTCCCGACTCTGTTCCTGTGCATGTCCCATTTTATCTTTCAGTTCCTTCAGTGTCCGCTCCAGCTGCTGTTTTTCCATGTGCATATCATTCAGAGTAAAAGCGCTCTGGCTGATCTTCTCCTTTTGAGTCTGCAGCTCTTGTTCCAGTGCCCTTTTCTGGTCTTTGGTTGTGTCACGTTCTGAAGTGACTCTTATTAGCTCAGCCTCAACTTCCTTTAACTGTCCAGACAGCTGCTCCTTTACAGAGATCATATGCTGGAATAAACAAATACAAAAAAACAACTGATTATATTTTCTATTACTTTAAAATCTTAGATATGTTTTTCCCCCTTTTCCTCCCGAAAGTTTAGCATCAACTAAAGCAGATTTTTAAAAATATTGTAGAGACTGATGTATTCACCCAAGTTATTCTGTTTGTTTAATTACACAATTCAAATAGAATAATACTGCAGCAATGTGTTGCATATGATTCTAAACTGCAAAAATGTGTATAAATACAGTGTTTATGTTAAATAAAACATAGCACCATGTATAAACAACACAATAACACACAACAATTCATTGTGTTTAGTATTTGATTTTTTTATGTCTAAAGCTTTAAAAATGCGACTAAATCTAGATGCAGACAATACAGTTTCAAACAATTATTAAATGAAGACTTGTTTTAACACATGTAGCACTAGTAAACAGGAAAAAAAAACTTTAAAAAGCAAGTAATAGAGAAAGCACTTTGGTCAGTCAGACCTGTGTTGCTTCTTGGTTTTGCCGATCTAGCTCCTCCAGCTCCGACATCAGGATGTCTCGTTCCTCCTCAGTGGATCTCAGGGCCTTTTCTCTCCTCTCCAGCTCCACTTTCAGATCTTCTAAAGACTCCATGTCAGACTCCCTCTCTGCTATATTGCTATTAATCGTTTGTTCTCCTGACTGTTTCAGTCTTTGCTGTAGATCAAGCTGAGAACAGAAAAACATTTAAATCACCATTACTGTACAGTAAGTCTTGTTAGTATAAGGGGCCAATAAACTGAAGACAATCAACCAGTAAAAGACACAAATTGCTGTTATTTGTTTTATAAAAGTACGTTCTCTATTACTTGCTTTTTAAAGTTTTAAAACAAAACAATTAAATATTCAGATCATTACACTTATTATTCAGGTGAAAGGGCTGACAAGGAAAAACTGTTGATCTGACCAAACAATTTTAAAAAGATCACTTTTTTTAAACATGAACATAAAGTACAATAAAGACAGGGTTATTGTTAGAGAAATAACAGCCATTACAAATCTCATTCACGGGTGTTAGATTCCCAGAAGAGATCATGTAGTTTATTATAGCAGTGTACTCAGACTTCACCCCGACATTTCTAAAATCAGATCTTTAAAGCCTCAATATATGTGTAACGTGTTCCATCTGATAAATGTCCCAGACTTATGGTTTTAATTGTTATAGGTGGGAGGATGTAGTTTTAGCCATGTAATGTTTTAACATTTCAATGCTGCAGTAAGTTGTATGTTTAAGAGCTAAATCATAGCTTTGCCCTCCAGCCAGATGTTACTGTGGGCTCCCGTGCAATGATTTGTTGAAACACCTCCTTCAAATACTTCTTTCCAGAACTTAATTAAATTGGGACAAAATGATGATTGCCAGTATTTGCTCCACATTTTTTTTTGTTTTCTATAGGTGCAGGTTTAGTTGCAGATATTTGAAGAAATCTGTTTTAAGGAGGTGAAATTGAATTTCCAGTAACTCAAAGATCTTAAATTTATTATCATTAAACAGTTGATGTAAATGGACAAGTCCGTGGTTGTCCATTTTTTAAAGACATGCCCTGATTTTTAGGCTTGAAGGTCTTCATAAATCAAATACTCGATAACAGTAAAATTGATTTTGGGAGCTTTAATACTGTCTGTATTATTTTTCAGATAATAAGAGTGATCCTTGCCCCATCAGCCATTTCTTTAAGTGGCATATCCATAGTGCAAGGGCTCTGGAAACATACTTATCTGATTATTAAGCCAACGGATGAGAGTGTCATTCTGTACCCACACTATTACAATTTTATTTGAGCAGTCCAGAAGTAGTATCTAAGATTTGGATGTTTAAGACCCCAATCTGGCTTGCAAAGTTGCAGAGTTTTTAGGCAAACTCTAGTGTGCTTTTTTTGCCAAATAAATCCTGAAAGCATCTTGTCCAAGTTATTAAAAGTTGATTTTGGAAATAAATAGAATGTCCGGGCAGGATGTTCATACAGACCCTTTTCACATGGCTTAAAAAGTGGTATGGTGGGGTGTAGTATGGTACTGTAATTATCATCATATAAAGTTTGTATCGATAAGGGAAGGTGTATGCCAAGGTATTTTATGTCCTCTTCTGGCCACCTAAATTCACAATAGAGTTCTTTGAATTTTACTGTTAAAACCAAAAAGCACATTTTCAACATATTTTTTTCTTTATAAAGGGTTAATAGATAGTAAGACATGTCAGAGATACTTCAACCAGACAGAATTTAAAACAAACCTTATCTTGTTCTAGGACTGCCTTTTCTTGCCTCAGTAATTCAATGGTAGTGTTGAGTTCTAAGATGTCTGCATGTTCCACCTCTTCTTTTGTCTGAAAGTTGTAATTGGAAGGATTATTACAGTAGCAGTTAATATTAACAAATTGCAACACATCATATTGTAAATACATAGAACTAAATGTTTATCATCATACTTGCCTCAAGCAGGTTTTTTAGTCGTTCCATTTCTTTTTCTGCACCTAGAAAAGCAAATTATGACAGACAAATAAATGAAAACAAATATTTTTTTACACGAGACAAAAAAACTGAAGTACAAATAATAATCATATTACAAACAACCAACTAGTGAGAGTTCTGAACGTTAAATGACTGCTGAAAGTTGCTGAGGAAGCTAAACCTAAGTTGTTAAAGAATATCAGCTAACAGCTAAAATAGAAAAACACTAGCAAAAAGTTGAAAGTAGTAAGACATTAGCTAAAAACTAAAAGCAAAATGCTAGGAAAAAGGAGAAAACAGCTAGCTAAAACCTAAAAATAGCAAAAAGCTGACAAACAGAAAAAAGTACAAAAGCCAGGCTAAAAACAGCAGAACGGTAAAAGCTTAAAATTATAAAAGGCTAGCTAAAAGTTGCATAAGAAGACAAATATGGAGCCTGTAACTCAAGCAGATTTTAAAAAGAATATACAGTTTTAGAAAGAATTTAAGAGATTTGAATGTATTTCAATTAGAACATTTTGTAAATAAAGATAAATATTTTAGTCTAAAAGTTACAACAAACGATCTGAATATATAAACTGTTAAAACAGTATAAAGTATTAGGAAGTAGTTACATTACATAAGATTTGGTAAAAAAGCAGCCAAAAGCTGATTATTCACACAATAAGCCTACATAATCTATAACTACCTACCCAGGCAATAGCTTCAGTCAACATGTGTATAAAAAATACCTTCCAGTTTAGTTCTTAACGTGTGGATCTCATGTTCTAGCTGAGCCTTTTGCAGAGCCTTCCCCTCCTGCTCCTGCACTCGTGCCTGCAGTTCAGCCACAGATGCTTGCAGCCGGGAGTAGTTCTGCAGTAGCTCGCCATTCTCTTCTTGGGCTTCATCCCTCTCCAGCTGCAGAGAGGCCTGCTTCCTCTGTGCGTCCTCCAGCCGGGCTGATAGTTCTGCCAGCTGCTTCTCATGCTGCTCTGCTGCTTCTTCCAGAGATTGTATGTTTGTCTGAAGTTTGAGCACTTTGGATGCATCTGATGAAGAGCTGACTTGACTGTCTCCTGCATGTTCAATCAAGTAGATGATTAAACATTATTTATTGCCATTTATTTATAGCTTATAGAACCCTTGTTACTGTCTACTTTAAATATCATTTTCTTTAAAAATGTAACTTGTTAAATAACTGGCAATACTTGAAGCAGCTAAAACTGAAATGATCAACTTAAAACAAAGTGATGAATAATCTGAACACAACCAGAAATAAGCGAAAAACAAATTAAAAAGCAAAATAGCAGAACATAAGTTAGAAGCTAAAAGCAGCAAAACAGTAACTAGAAGCTAAGAGAGGTCAAATGATATGAGTTTTTTAGGGCCAATGTTGATACAGATTTTTTAGAAATCAGCTGAAGGCTGACATACAACAATGATTTGTATTTTTGGTCCTGGTGTATTTTTCTTTTAAGAAAATATAACAATAACAACCTTTTGGAAAACCTGTTCTTTAAAAAATAGTTTATAAAAGAACATTCTCACCTAAAAACAAAACTAAATTAAGAACTTCAGTAAGAAGTTGTTCTTGTCCTGCTTGGTAATTGTATGCACATTCAAAAAAGATGGAAGTATCTTGAAGCTAATGGCAGCAGAATGCAGCTAAGATGAGCTAAACAGCTGCTAAAATTAGCAAAGAAGGTAAGACTAAAAAAACAAAAACAGTAGCTAAATTAAAAAAGCTAATATTAGCATAAAAGTAAAACTGCATACATATAATAAGCAAAACAGATGGTTTTTATTTACAAAACTGTACCTAAAATTTGCAAAACAGACATCCAATTAAACTAAGCAAAACATCAGCATACATTAACAAACCTGTAGCAATAAGCTCCAAGTTGCAGAATACCCAAAAGCAGCAAAATCCTAGCAAAAAGCTAATAGTAGCAAAAGAAACTTAAAAGCAGCATAAGATTTTCAAATAAAGTCATAATGAAATAGTTCATAAAATATTTTTTATAAACGTTTCAAAAAGATCAGAAGTCGCTGTACACTACTTCTAACTGTGCTGAACATTTTAGTATGCCATTGAGGAAAATATAAACAGTAAAATACACAACTAACCACTATGAATCTGTTCCTCCAGTTCCTCTATCCGTTCTTCGTACTCTCCTAGCTCTTCTCTGTGCCGTCGGGTAACTTCAGCCATCTTTTGTTGCTGAGCATCTTGAAGCGCTGCCAGTTCATGTTGATGTTCATCCACCTCACGACTCATCTCATCTCGTAGCTCCTACTCCAACAAAGTCAGTGGCATTACTATCCACTTTAAATTTTCCCTCTAATGTAATATATACTGGCAACATAAGAAGATGTAACATCTACCTTAATCGTCTTCTGTAGCTTAAGGATCTCTCCCTGGTCACCATTTGCAGTTCCTGTCGCTGTAGATGCCTGAAACAGAGAATAAAACATACGATGATAATCATAAAAACAAGACCCTTACCTGTGGTTGAGGAGCGGTACTTGAGCCTGACTCTTCCATCAGCAGACTGCAGGTAGATGTAGAGGACAAGGGGAAAAACAGAAGGTCCATGAAGGAGCCTTCCGTTTAACCCCACCCCCTGACATTGAAACGGTGACAGCTTGCACTAGCACTAAACACTTGTCTCCTTAACAAAAGGTGCAGCATAAAATGAGAGTATCATCGTGTCTTTTGATGTCACTGTTTCGTTTTTCAATGACAATGTTTCAAAGCCTGATTTTACAATGTTTTATTTTTCAATGCCAAATCTCTTTTTTAATGTAACTGTTACAGTTTTAGCTCCATAAGATTCAGTAGAAATCATCCAGTGGCTCATGAGAACCGGATGAAACATGATGTTTACATACACGGTCTACAAAAACACAGAACCTGTTTTTATCACAGCCTGCCAATAAATCAGATTAAACTTTTCCTGTTTTAGGTCAGTTAGGATTCCTAAAGTTTAACATGACTGCTCACATTTTAAAGTCATGTCTGTAAGTTACCTGAAATTTATAGTTAACTAAAATACTAAACATGCAGGTGAAGAGAATTTAATTTGTTTCTTTACAGCTTTTCGAGGCTCAAACTAGGTTTGTTTTATAATGAAATGCATAATTTTATATCTGCTATGTGTTTTGGTCACTTCCTGGTACAACCCCTGGAGGTGTGGCTTGTCCTGGAAATGGTATAAATGGGTGTGTTTGCTTTGGTTCTGGTGCCGGCTCAACAAACCTTTTCTTTAAACTCAGTCTGGTCGAACAAATAAAAACCATGATTTGTGTAGATAATGTTTTATTAATTAGAAAAACAAATTTCTACAGTAAGGACGTTAACACTGTCCTATGCTTCAGTCTTTCGATTACCTGAGACATTCTCCTCCAGTGAGCCAACTCTGCCTCCAGATGCATGATTTCTGTGGACAGTCTGTTGATTTCTTGTTGCGACCAAAGAACATCACTGATGTCGATTTCATCGCTGTGAAAGCCCCGATGAGACCCTGAGGGATGGCTTAGGAAGGCAGAGGACGAAGACGAGGTAGAGGTCAGGGAAGCAGTGGTGACAGGCAGAACTGCAGGGGAATAAGAGGCAGACTGGGCTGACTGTTGGAACTTCTGGACTTCTTCTTGGAGTCCACTCTGCCGAGCTTTTAGATGACTAATCTCCACCTGTGTGACGCAAACAAACCCAGCAAAAATGTGAGCTTTATGTCCATAATCTGTCTGAACAAAACTTAAATTATAGATTTGTGTGCACTCTAAACTACAATTACAAATGTTTTAAAAAGGTCATTGTAGATTTTCTGAAATACAGATTTCCACAATACAGATTTCAACAAGTTTGAAATGTTCTTTTGATAACAATGTTATTATATATTATTACTGAAATCAGTAATGTGAAACAATATTATTCTATAATATTTTTACGCAGATTCATATCCATCTACAGTCTGTCTGTGCTTGGTGTGTGATCTACAAATTCTCATTGCCAAATGTAATGTACATACATCTTTCTGTTGTAGGAGACTTCTGTATTCTGCAGACTGTTGTTTATTCTGAAGCTCTGATGCCTCCAACTTCTCCTCCAGTTCTGCATAAAGCCGTTTCAGTCTGTCATACTGCAGCATAATGAGGAGACAGGGGTTACTTTCAAACAAAGATACGCAGGAAAAACCTTTCAACTTATACAAGGGCACTGATACATATCAGTGGTCATAATTGTAAGAAAATTAGTAAATTCAAAGAAATGTTAGAATAACCTGCCCTTTTTATTTTCCATTAAATGGATAGTTGAGTCATTTTTGAAATTATTGTTTCTTCTTGTTAGCTTTCATTTTGCCCTACATTGCATCTCCTTACATTCCCATCTATTCTCTACAGTCCTCTGATTTTCCCATTTCTTCTTGGCTAACCTCGTCTTATGGATTATTTTCTGCACATCATTATTCAACCACCAGGTTTTTAAATGTTTTCTCTGTCCAGACGACACACCAAGTACCTTCCTACCTGTATCCCAGTCACGTAGAAGCTCTTCCTTACCACCCACAGCCTTTAACAGCTTCTCTCTGAACTTCTCACAACATTCATTCTTCCTCAACTTCTACCGTTTGTTCTTTTCCTCTTCTTCACCACGTCAGTCAAGCTTTGGTGAAGCTCTCCCCAATCACAACCGTACAGTCCCCAATCTCCCTCAGATTACCTCTTCTACACAGAATGTTGTCTACCTGCGTAGACTCTTATAGGTCACCTTGTGTTCCTCCCATTTCTGGAAAGAGGTGTTGTCTACAGCCATTTTCATCCTCAGTAAAAAGTAAACTCCACCACCATCTGTTCTTGGTTCTTTTTATGGACACCAAACATGCCCATCATTTCCTCATCGCCTCTGTTTCTTTCAGCACTATGTCCCCTCCGGTTGGCTCAGATCACCACTCTCTCCTCCCTGAGAATACTTTATCACTTTATCTAGACCCCTCGAGACTTTCTCTTCCTCTTCTACCTCACATCCAACCTACCAGCAACATCCAACATCAGACCTTCTACTTCTACCTACAGACGCATCACCCTATCTGACACCCTTTTCATCTCTACTACTTTGGTTGGAGTTTGTTTTATTACAACCTTTAATTTATTTTAGCTCAATTGTTCAAAAAATGTTTCAGATATGTCTTAAATATCTGTGTCTGGCTGGAAACTGTGTGTGTGCCAGAGGTGGGGGTGGTGTGTGTGTGTGTGTGTGTGTGTGTGTGTGTGTGTGTGTGTGTGTGTGTGTGTGTGTGTGTGTGTGTG
>JAVKLF010000002.1:4466909-4490188 GCA_034783495.1 Millerichthys robustus
ACTAAAGACCTGATCACCTCTGTGGACCAGCCTGGACCTCAGGACAACTAAAGACCTGATCACCTCTGTGGACCAGCCTGGACCTCAGGACAGTCAAAACCGCCGATCATTAGATCTAAGGAACCCGGAGGGCACATACAGCTGCAGAAGGTCAGCCAGGTATACATCTGCCTATTCAAGTCCTTATAGGTCAACAATGCAACTTTAAAGTAATTCTTAATCGAACAGGGAGCAAACAAAAGGAAGACTTGGTGTTAGAAGACAAGCTACAGTGTTCTGTTAGTTGGTTCACATTAACATACAGAGTTACAATAATCCAGTTGGAATGTAATAAAACAGTGAATCATTTGTTCAGTCACGAAAGGATAAAAAAAAAATCAATTAGACTTAATTTTACCAAAATATTAAGCACAATTTGGTGGTAGTAGCTGAGAGTCATCATCAAGACAATCTCTGAATGCTACCAGATTATGTAAGATCTCAACATCTCTTATGAATACACATATATCGTAGTACTTTTCAAAGTTTTCATGAAAAATAAATGTCTACAACTCTGTCTATTCTCGTAAATGTTCTTAGTCTAAAACTCTGGCATGAAAGGCATCAGGTGATATGAATTCCTTCAAAGAATGTTAGATCTTTATTATTTTTTAATCAGAAAGAAGCATTTTTAAAAGCTCAACTTGGAAAAGAAGCTAATCGTTTTTGTGAGTTTGGAGTGACTGACCTGATTCCTGAGTTTTTGGATTTCATCTTCTCTGTATTTGATCTGGCTCTGCAGAGTGGTTTTGGCTCGATGGTGCTCATCTTCCAGGTATTGCAACTCCTAAAACAGGTATTTGAAACGTTAATACATACAGTGTTGCTTTATGGTGGCTATTAGATGGTACTGCAGTTTCTTACATGTTTGTACCGCTCCACTTCAGCCTCTAACTCCTGCTTGGCACGGCTCTGTAAGGCCTGTTGCTCCTGTACCTGTGCCTGTTGCTCCCGCCATGTCTCTGCCTCTGCCAGGGCCTGAGTTTCTAAATCCTGGGAGGAAAAACGTGTAAAGATTTATTTACAAGTGGATCACTCCTATCTCTGTTATATTTGATTTATGTTTCAAGCAGCTAAAATGGAGGGGATTCATTTGTTTTGTTGCTTTGTCACCCGAAAGACTGCTCCTCACAGTCTGAACATCATGTAAAAGCCAAGCATTTATATCAAGGAACAATCCAATTAAACAGTCTGAAGTTTTTTCTGACAACAAAAGATATAAAAACACTGGAGTATAGAAAAAAAAATCTGCTACTTGCAGAGTCTCACCTGTATTTCTGCTCGAAGTGTGCAAACTTGTTCCTGTAGTTTTTGATTCTCCTCCCTCTGAAGCTCCTTTTCATGGCGAAGTTCCTCCACCTCCAGAGCCATGGTCACGCTGCCATCTCCTGTGTCCAGACCTGATCCTTCCTTCAAACTGCTGATCAGCTTCTCTTTGGACTTAAGAAAACAACATAGACTTTACTAAAACAATTTCAAGTTTTTACTTTCTCTTTTTTTTTACTAGTTCTGTTCTTATATCTGATTACATGTTTACAGAATATCTAAAATATTTCTAAAATGGCACCATGAGAGAGACAGCAGCTCTTGACCGTCAGGCCTTTTTTTTTTTTCTTTCTAGTGTATTTATGACTGCTTTATACAGTGAATAAAATTGATTTGGGCTGAGTTGAAAGCACCTAATGAAAATAAATCTATGAAGACAATGGTGCTCTCCGGAGTCTTAAAATGGCTTACCTGTAAGATGCGTGAAGCTTTGTGCTTGTAGTCTTGTAACTCCTGCTTGGCAGAGTCAGCTGCAGCTTTAGCACTTTTCAGTTGCTGTTGGAAGTCATCTGCTCTGAGCTTCTCGTCCACAGCGCGTCGCTCCGCTGCAGTCAATGTCTCTGCGAGCGTCTGTCTTTCAGCTTCTAATTTGGCCAGGCGGCCAGCAAACTCACTCTGCTCAAGAACAGAGAACTCATCTAAATATGTTCAGTATTTAATAGTCACAAGTACAGATGCAATCATTGACATTGTGTGCACCTGCATCTGCCGGTAGCTGTCTTGTTCCCTTCTCAGAGAAAGTTCTGCCTCTTGTAGCCTCTCCTGTATTCTTTCAAGAACCTGGGTCTGCATGCTGCTCCCTTCTGTGTGGTCCTGCATAATTCTACAAAAAAGGAGGTATATTTAGATCAAACAATTTTTTTTTTAAATCTCTGCAGAAAGTTTGAGGAGTACTATTTCATGGTCATGTTAAACTTTGTAATAATCTAAGCTCAGTAAGAAAAGTAAACATTCTGATTTAAGAGAAACATAAAAAGAATCAAGATTAAAAGAAATGGTAAAGTTACTGCCAGTAGCTCAGTATGGTCACCATGGTAACCACACATCTGTGTCTGTCACTCCCTGACTGCCAAGTTATCTACAGGCAGATAGAAACAGTCTGACAAGTGAGCTTTAAATTATCATTGCTCAAAAACTGTAAATCACATTTAAAATTTTTTTGAACTGTGAGCGGCAGAAGATAAATTTTTGTTGTGAGTTTGAGAGAAAACTGCAAATCTTACATCAATAAGAGACATTCTAGATTTAATTTGAGAAAATTGTGACAAGTGTACCTTGATTTTTCCTTCTGCACCTCTTCTAACGCAGCACTGCGAGATTTCAGAAGCTGATCAGCTTCATCAAGTCGAATTTTCAAAACTGCAAGTTGACCATCTTTGGCAGAAAGGGCTTCTGTGAGGTCATCCACGTGGGACCGAAGTTCACGCAATGTGTGGTCTGTTTGAGACTGCTCTGAGTTCCACCTGTCCGCACGCAAACGGGCCTGATTCAGTTCTGAAACAAAAGATTACATTTTTGTCTTAACTGACAATGAAATCTAAGGATTTGTTGATTGTGCTCTCTCGTTTACCATCTTGCAAGTCTTTTGCTCTCTGAATAACCGAGGCCATCTCCTGGTTGAGGGAAGCCACCTCACTGCGCAGCAGCTGGTTCTCCAGACGCAGGCTGGACACAATCTGGTTCTGGGACGCCTCAGAGGGGGTTGGGGGCTCCTGCCGGCTGGACTCCTGAGGGAGAGCCGAGCCCGAGTCTGAACTCTCAGATGTGTCTGATGTAAACAAAAACACAAAAAACATTTAGAAATCAGTAGTATGTACAACAAAAAACAATTAAAGCAAGACATAGAGTAGTAATGTTTAAAGGAATTTTTACTGTTCACTGCATGCAAAGTTAAAATTTACATGATCTTTTCTCTTTATTAAAGTATTAAAAAACCAGCCACTAGCTGAGAACCTGACATGATGCACTTCAGCAGCAACTCACAAAAGTGAGATATTTCTGTTTTTATGAATTAGCACATAAGGACAAAAACCTTAGTAAAATTCCTACTGTTCATCCAACACCGAATGGCCAAGATGGAGCACTTGATTTGACCGCCATGCCCACATGTCGCTGTGTCTTTGAGCAGGACACCTAATTGCCAACTGCTCCCCGGGCGCTTAAATAGCTGCCCACTGCTCCACTTGGGTGTGTCTCACGTGTGGTGGGTCAAATGCAGAACACAAATCTTACCATTCATGACAACGTAAGTACATTTATATTTAATGTTTTTGTGTGCCTGTCTATTAGTAAAATATCTCATAAACCACTGCATGGATTTTAAAGAAACTTGCAGAAATATCATATGAACAACTGGATGGATTTTAATGAAGCAATCACTGGATGCACATCTACATCTAAAAAACTTTTGGAGACAGTTTGATTCAAGATGGCTGCCACAGCTAATCAATATAAGCCAACATAAAACGGCTAATTCAGATTTTGAGTTAAACTTTGGTGGTAGCAGAGAGTCATTTCCAGCATAAACTCTCAGCATGACACCTCATGTTACTGCATTTTCTTAACAAGGTTTGACCAAAACTGATACAATTCTGTCCTTTCTCAATATAAAACGATCATAGTCTGAAACTCTGGCCTGAAAGGCAGTGAGTGATATGCACTCTTCAAGGAATGTTGGGTTTTTAAATCATTTGTGAACTAATTGTGGCAACACCTTGTCAGGCATGTTCAAACCTTGACTTGGCTCTTTAGCAGAATTCTCCTCTGATGTTTTGATGCTGTGGACAGACAGTGAGCTCATGCTGGAGGCCCTGGATACTCCTCGGGTAGAAGGGGGTGTGGACGGGGCCGAGGGGATGGTAAGGGGGGTAGTGGGAGGGGGTGGCGTTGGGTTTGGTGCCTCTGTGGTTGAAGTTGCCGTCTTCCCAGGATCTCTTCTTGAATCCCTCCTGCTGCTAGCTGGAGGGTCAGAGCTGTTCAGGAAGTTAAAGAGCATGTCATCGTCCACATCCTGCTCGCTCTTTCTGGGCCTCACAAAGCCAGCTGAGGTCTTGGCTGAGTTTGGAGCACTGGTGCCAGAAACAGGAGGAGTACTGGGCACATTGGCTGTCCCGGCCAGCACGGTTGCACCAGCACTGGATCTCTTGATGTTATCTGCCGCAGCAGAGATGAAGCCCAATGCTTCATGAGAGGCTGTGTAAGAGGTGTGATGTGTTCCAGCCGGCTCAGTCTTATATGCTGTAGAACTGTACTCATTTGTAACAGAAGATTCTTCCCCGTAGGCTGATGGAAGTGGGGGTGTTCTCGTCTGGTTTTTGCTCAGGGCGGTGGCAGCTCCTTGGTCCACTTGATTCAGGAAGTGTTCAGCTTTCCCAGCCAAATCAGTAAACCAAGACATGTTGCATCCTGATGACGAAAACAAAATATCAGAACTAGTTAAGTCAAATGACGATTTTCATCCCAGTCACACTAAACAGAGTTAGGACTTTGTTCAAATATTAAGTCTGTATTTTTAGTTTTTTGGGGAAAAAAAGACATTGGCTAAATACAGCAGCATGACAAATGTAACTTGGGTCAAAACAACAAAACAAAGGCTATGTCATTTTGAAATAAAGCATATATGTAAAAACCAAATGTTACCCCACCAAAAAAACTGTATTTATCTTAGAATATAGGTGCACCACTATATTTACCGGTGATGTCTGATATGTAAGAAACTTCACATTGTAAATATACTCAGATGTGATGCTCTGTGCTGTCATCATGCAGAAACACAAAAACTTTCCAAGGCTCTTAAAAACTGTTTCAGATGTCTGTCACTCATAAGAAATTTTGAAACTACTCTAATAAATCATTTCTCATAAATTACACGCAACTGACTAATTTCATACAACCAAATCTAGGTGATGTCCAAAATTCAGGACATGATTATGACAGTAGGGGACAAAATACAAATCACCAGTAAGTCCAAAATCTCATCACAGGTCCTACTGAAAATTCCTACCTTGAGTGGTGTTAGTCTGCATGTGACTAATCATAAGGAGGTGAAACAAGACTGACAGACAAAACAGCTTTTTAGGAGATTAACCTCACTTTGAGCAGCGTATAACCAGTGCGTCACATCAAAATGTGTCTTAAAATAGTACTATCCATTCATCTTCTTTCACTTATCAATGGTCTGGTCATGAGGGACGTCCTCACCTTATCTCTCGTGTGTGCCAATTACGGTTTTACACCCCATTGCTATATTTGGGAGTGTCTCAAACTCACATACCAATAAATTCTGCATTTTCTTGCATCCAGGTAACGTTTTTTGATCTCACAGAGAGGAGAATCACATGTGCAGAACATGTGTTGGCATATTTAAATGGAGGTGTGACAGAGGAGCTGTTTTATGTGCGTTCAATGCACACTTTGTCCCCACACCAACTTTCAGTGTTAAAGCTGCACACTCTTTGATACATGAGGCCCCCGATCACCACTATGGACCAGGCTGGACCTCAGGACAGTTAAAACCAAATTAGATCCTGTGGGATCTGGAAGGCATATAGGGCTACAGGGGGTCAGACCAGTACACAGAAGAATGTCCATTCAGGCATTAATAAAACGTAAAAATGAATAAAAAAATATGAATTCTTTAACAAAGAAATCCACCAAGAAATTGTTTTTAAAAGATGCTTAAAAATGTGACCCAACTATGACGGAAGCCAGATATACTTTAAAGTTACAGAATTTGTTTGTGACAGGGTGATTAAAAGAAACCAAAGGGTCGAATTCAATTCTGGGATTGTTTTTAGCTAAATGACTGTTTTTTCTATCTGTCTGTGCAAGATTACTCAAAACATTATGAACGAATTTTTATGAAATTTTCAGGCAATGTTGAGGTTGTCACAAAGAACAAATGATTACATTTTGGTAGTGATCTGGACCCCCTGCATGACTGACCCTAAAATCTGGCAGAGGCATTCTCTCTCAGAGTGTTTCTAGTATTACAATTGTTATTTTTAACATTTGGATTGAATTTTAAAGTGCTTCAGTCAATGTCTGATACAATGTGCTGTGAAAAACTAAATTGACAGACATTAAATTAAAACCACTTTTTCTGTAGACACTTGGTTGAAACAAATAATGTGTTTCTGCAACAGACAATGGTGCTGCATCCTGCTATAGTTAAATTAAAAAGCTTTCTTGACAAGAATAAAACAAGCTTATAACAGTTTCCTAGTACTGTATGTCCATTCTTACCCATTTGTACCTAAAAGTTGTTTATTAGCTACGTAGCTATTTCTTACAGCTATTCACCTAGTTTTACCTGACAGGTAAATGTGCAAACGTCATAAAACACCTTGCAGGACCCAGCGTTAATCGTTCAGGTAGGATCCGAATTTGTATGTTATCCTTTTTAACTTGTGACAAACTCATTTCGTTTAAACCTTGGACATAGTAAATGCTAACAGAAACGCTAAAGTTGGTTAATTCTAATAACACAAGTTTGCTTCTGTCAAATATGACGGGGATAAATTTCACATACAAACACAATGCGTCATCAGCGGTGGTGCCACATAAACTAGAACCAATAGTTTGTTCTGGATGTATTAACTTCAGTTTATCACTGCTAAAGCTAACAGGCTAACTGAGAACTAAAGGAAACGTACCGTTTGAATAAAACCTCCTAAAGCTCAGATTGTGTCCGATCAACTGGCTACAGCCAAACTGATACTTAAACAGGAGGGAGAAAACCCGTTCGAATAAACATGGTCCAATAATGCCATAATCTGTTAAACAGGAGCTGCTCCATACGTGGAACAGGAAGTGCTCAGCGAAGGACCCTCCAAGAGCGTCCTCAGAAAAGCCTGATTAAAAAAAGCCGATTTAAAGCAGATTCTGAGTTTAGTAGATCGAGATAGACCAGCCCAGAAAGGCCAGAAAATGCCACATCTTTCTTTATTTTAATCCAAAACAGCTGTTAATAAACGTATTACCAAAAACTGCTTAAATTCAGATCAAAGTATACAATACTTCTACTACATTTCAGCGAAATTCTTTCTAGCTGAAATTGCACAGATAGTGTAACTACTTTATTGTTTTTATTATTACTTTATTATTAAATTATTATTAGCAGTGTAATTATCTTTATTGTATTACTATATCAAATGTACTTTTGTTGATTCTGTGCAGCAGTGTCCAAAAACCATGCAAAATTTCTCACACAGGAGACAAAGAATTTTGACTTGACTGGACTTATTCTTAAATATGATGCAAATATGCATTCCTAAAACTAATGAAATTTTCACATCTCTAAAACCTTATAAACTTTCTATCATTGACAATGCAGTTTTACCAAATGCATCATAGAAAATCACCAGGTGCACATGGGTTTACAGTGTTTTCATTTTCAAATATCTTTGGCTGAAAATTAGAGTTAATGTTTGATCCATTCAACGAGTGTTTTGAATTTGACGCATACTACATCCCATCATAAAATTTGGCCTATCACACTCATACCAAAATCTAGTACAGGGATACGTATGTTCCATGGACATTTGGAGACCTGGAGGTTAATATAACCAATGTTTCCTGATGGAGGGAAACGAGGTACAAAACATGAGTAAAGGGACTGTGCTCTCAGGAGACCAACCTGAAGAAGTTTCTGTCAACACGCCTGTTCAAGGCCAATGAGACTATAAATATGCAGCATCCATCCATCCATCATCTGTTACCTGCTTCTTCCTTTCAGGGTCATGGGGGTCACTGGTGCCCATATCCAGCAGTCACAGTATGAGGGGCGGGGGACACCCTGGACAGGTCCATCACAGGGACACATAGACAAATAATTTACTCTCTCACTCACACCTAGGGACAATTTAGAGTTACCAATTAGCCTAACAGTCATGTTTTTGGTCTGTGGGAGAAAACTGGATTACCCGCAGAAAACCCACGCATGCACAGAGAGAACATGTAAACTCTACCCAGAAATGTCCCCGGGCCAGGATTCTATCCGGTGACCTTCCTGCTGAGAGGCAACAGGTCTACCAACTGAGCCACAAGTGCTGCCCTACCTTTAACATGTTGCTCAATAATTGTCTTTCTAAGCCCCACAGACAACTCTGCATTTAGTTTGTGGCCTGTTCATTGTGGTATGATACAAAACAGCACAGTGACTACTTTTTACCCTGGTCAAATTATTTTCTAAGCCATTTTTATCAAGGCCAGTCTCATTCGTTTTGTTTTTAATTCTGTTAAACCAAAATTCAGTCTTTTTATTTTTAATTAGCTAATTTTCAGTCAATATTTTCCTTTTATTGCTTCAGTCAGTTTCAAACATTTGAGTGGTATAAATATATATGCTCACTTCTGTATATTATCCCTACATATTTACACTGTCTTATATTGATCCTTTAGCACACAAACTGACACAAAAGTTATGAAACAGTGCGTCTTTATTTTTTTTCTGCACTCACTTGAAAATGCATATTTACATGGCATGCCACATCAATACAGGAACTGACTATGGACACACTCAATAACATATCTTAATGAATCTGCTCTGGCAATCCCTGGCAGGAGTTTGAGCCATTAAAAATGACAAAAGAAGCATCACTTTTATAACCTGGCCCAAAAAAGTTCCTACATCAAAGTATTTTAAAGACTTAAAAAGTCACAAATGTCCAGCCGCCACATACTGAACTTTTCATCACTTTAATGGACGGCTGTGTTTTAACGTCAAATCAAAGATGTGATCATCCAGTCTTTAAAAACAAAACAAAAAACTATTCATGATCATGATGGGCTGCAAGGGCAGATGATCATGTATTTCAGAGAAGTAAAATCTTTACATCAATTTGTTGTCTTTAAGGACAAGCATGTCCACTGCATCAGATGTCCAGTAAGTTTTCAAAATACCTGAACCTAAGACTTCTAAAGTAGTGTACTTGGCCAAGATAATAATCCACAAGCGCTCTGTTCTGCTGAAAAACAAAAATAAACAAAAAATAGACTCTAGATGAAAGGGAGAAAGATTAAATAAAAAATATAAATCCTCAGTACAACAGCTTGTCTGTGACAATAAAAACACAACCCCCCAAAAATAATAAAATGCATATTTGGACACGATTCTTCTGAGAGCGATTCTTTGAGAAAAATGTTGTCTTTGTTCAAATTTTATTTTCCTTGTTAAGATGAAGAATCTATTGCATTTCAAACATCTCACACACATCCTCAGAGGCTCATTCATGTGCACACAGTCACTTTGTCTCAGCCAAACACACGTATTCTTTCCAGCACAACCAATTACACATGCAGTGTGATTTCTGAGGGGCTTGTCAGATGAGACCCCTCCTCTTCTTGTAGTCCTCCAGGTTGAGTGACCTGCGGGGAGCACCATCCTTCACTGGCAGCGCGTTGGAGCTCACAGACAGACTCTTTGCTTCTGCGGGAGAAATGTGCAGCATTATGTAGTATTCATGTCGGAACGGATCATGATGTTAGGTCATTTATACGATTCCTGAAGCATCAAACTGTCTCACCTGCATTGGGAACCTGCAGGTCAATCTTAACATCAAAATCATGAACTTTAAACAAGTCTTCAGAGAGGTCAGTGGTTGGCTTTGGGACATCCTTGTCTTTCGGATTTGCTTGTCCCTATAAGAAGAAGAAGGACAAAGCAAAACAAAACAATGTAAAGATGAGTGATTCAGCTTTGATCTTTGTTAGAAAATCAATTTCTGCTATAAGGTTGCAAACACAAAACTTCTAATCATACTCAAAAATATTTACAGACCAGGACTAAATTATTAAAACCGGGTCTATTAAAAATATCAAGTTTAAAAGATGTTTTATAAACTCAAACAATGTTTATGGATGGACATAAAAAAATCTCAGCACCCAATCTCTCAAATGAAGAGCTGCTTCGCTCTTGAACGGGACTCGAAATAGAATGTGGTTTTATTTTAACAAACCAAATAAAGTCAAGTTTGAAAAACGAAGCTCTGTGTTTATCTTACGTGCATTTTTTAAGAAGAAATACTGACCTGTGTGTTCTTCTCTGTGCTGGAAAGATCTGCAGCTCCTGACCCGGAGCCGTACTTCTGGTTCAGGTGGGCAAGAATAGCTGCATGAACCGATGGATCTCTGGCCTGAGGAGCAAAAAATAAATAAATAAATAAACAAATTACAATCATTTCACTGATTTATTGCAAAGAGTTTTGCTTATTCTCAATGGTTGACCTTTTACAAACTGCGGTCGGGTGATAAGTCAATATTTTGTTTGTCTCGTCTTTATTTTAGGTATTTTAAACTTCATTTTTAAACTTCAATTATTCTGACTTGTGAATAATTGTACCTTTTTAATCAAAATGTGGACTTGCTGTAATACACCCTCTGTCTTTAAGACTGGATCAGTTGGACATAGCTGGGCTTTTATTAATTTGTAAATATCTATATCACTTATTTGTTTAAATGTTAAAAAAAAAAAGTTTTATCATGATAGAAATCATGACAAAATACATCGTCCTAAAAAGATGAAAGGAAAAGCCTAAAAAAAATCCCACGCCTCAGCTGTTGTCACTGGGCTGAGACTGTCGGTGAACGACCTTCAAGGAGTCTCCAGACTTTCACAAGGTTTCCAACACTAGTCACAGAGGTGAGTGCTTTTGTTGCTTGAATTTTAAATATATACATTCCCCCCCCCATTTTTCTCTTCAGATAGTTGCAGTTGTCGCTGTACTCCAGCTGATTGAATCATAAATGTGCGAGTGGCTGCCAAGGTGGGTCGAAGTGGGCAATAAAAAAATATTCAAGACCTAGAATACAGTCCTGCAGGCCACGCACGCAAAATCAGGCTGCACTGCTCGCTGCAATTAAAAACTAAAAATAACTAAAAACAGTTAAAGCACTTCTTACAAACACTAAATTTAAAATACACACTCGGGTATCATTTTAACATAAACTAAGAACAAGAATTAAAGCACAAACAGCTGCTTTGTCTTGTAGTTATGATACATTTTTTTACTAGTCAAAAACCAAAATTCATAAAACAATTAAAGACAACAGTTTAAAAGAGTAACAATAAAATACAGTACATCACAATTTTTCTAAGACTCCTACAAAATAAAGCTGCTCTATAGAACTTTTCCTCAAGAAGGCTTCAACTTCTAGATTTCATAATTTTCAAAAACAATCACAAAGTACTTAAACACAGACTAACCAATTATCTAAAAAATTTAATTAGAAGTAGTGAATTAGTAGTTCAAGAGATATTTTACTAACAGACTAAGAAGGCTGCCATCGACTTTCATGCAAATATATTCGTATCAAACCGTCTTTGTAAACATTTTGGAGGAACACAGAGACCAGATGATGAAATAATGGTCACATCCAATCAATCACATCTTTCACCTGAGGTGAAGAATCTTTTTTTGTTGTTTTTTTATTTGATGACTGCCAAGATAAAGCTAACTAAATTATTGTACAGCACTCATCATATGGAAAGAGGCAGTCTGTATGTGCTGTAGAGCTAAAGCCCGGAGAGAAGCTGAAGCGTCTGCACTAACTATCCCCAAGTTCAGCCCTGTTTTTCAGCTGCAGCACCTTAACGAAGAGACACACTGGGAATCATATAAAACAACGCTTATTATTGCATTCTGGTTTTATATACATTTTACACAATGATCCAACCTGATCAGATTCATTGTTGTGGATCAACTAAATAAGAAAAATTAGAAAGCAAAACATGGAAAGTAAGAATGAAAGAAAACGTACATTTGACACCATGGTTGGTTTGCACTGTCTTCGTGTGAATGGGTCCATTTGCTGGTTTTTAGAATTCTGCCCTTCAGCCTGTCAGTAAATATACAGAACAAGAAGTTAAAAACATTTTCACCAAAACACATCTGGAACCACAAACAAATCCTTTGTGAAATGAGGTCCCACAGAAGGATATCCATGAGCTAAAGGTCTCAGGGGAAAATGAGCATTTTAACTCAGAGGTGATCAGCAGAATGAACAGACCAATTTCCTCAAAACATTTCCTCCCAGTTGCTTTTTACACATTTATTTTACATTGCTGCCTCTTCAGCGCAGCTAAGCTCTGAAAAATGTCCTAAATTCTAGACATCATCACACCTGCAGATCTTTTGGACATTTTATGTGGGTGAGAAATTTATAGCAGGTGCTTTTATATTTTTTTTAATCAAGTAGAGAGAAGAAATGGAATCACACAATTCAAAGGGAAACCCACTGAGAAAACCCACTGCCCCATTAGTACTTTGTTGGACCACGTCTAGCTTTCTATAACAGCTTAAATTCTTTAAGGCATGGTCCTTACTAATGACAAACAGTATTCTTTATTAATCTGGCTGTATACTGTTGTTGTTACCAGATCAGATTTGCAGGTTGGAGTCTTGTCACTGACCAATTTCTTCTATTTCTACCAAAGACTTTCAACTGAACTAAGATCCAGACAATCTGCGGGCCATATCGTTGACATTATGTCTTTCTTCAAAGAAAGTTTTCAAATCATTTGCCCGATGGCAAGATGACATAGTGCATTCCTTTTCCTAATCTTGAAAAACAATGTCGTCATCATCATCAAACATCCTTTTCAACCGATGAACAACTGATGGCATAAGAGAAATGTGCAACATTTTATTGTAGACTGGTATTTATTGAAGATTTAATGATTGACGTATCCCGACATGCAGCCCCACATCATCATGGTCTGTAGAGAATTTAGAGCTTTTCTTTAACAAGTCCTCTTCATTAGTTTCTGCTTAATTAATCACAGATTTTATAAAACAACAATATATGCTCTTAATGGCCTAGTGTCTTAGCTATTTCCTAATATTTTATAGATGTATTTTTACTTATAAATTTCTTTAACTGAAGTATTTGAACAGACTAGCATCTTTAAAATTATATTGTTTTTAACAGTATATTGACTTTAAAAAGTACTTTGATCTTTGAGATGATCTTGTAGATTTTACCTTTAACTTGGATATCTATAACTTTGGCTCTGAGCTCCTCAAATAGCCCTTCTTTTCTGTTCCATGTTCAGACTGATGAACACAAACAAACCAAACTACCCAGTTTCTCTACGTTCTCTTTAAACAGGCTGAGTGTCCGACTGACACCTGAGATACTATTTTAAGTGTCATAATATGAAAACATGAATATAATTTAAAGATGACTTTTCCCTAAAGGATAACAACAAATCTGTCTATAATAGTTTAGCTTATCTTTGTAGTTTGGAGGGAAGTGTTTAAATTGATTAAAGAAAACACTGCTTGGTTTTATTTTTTGTAAAATATTTCTGAGATGACAACAAAACGGACTCCTTTTACAAGCTCCCATCGGCAGAGAGAAGGTGGCTTTGACTCAGTGTTTTGTGTCGTTTTTATTAAAGTTAACTTATTAAGCTGTTGGTGGAAAGTTTAAGGCGGCCACGCTACGATAATCTGCCCACATCAAGTCGGCAAAGTTGTGTCAAAAAAACTTAGGAGACTTACCACAAGTGCTTTCTCTGATTCAACAATGTTCCAGCTTCTGTTCCTCTGATTAATGTAGCTGAATAAAAAAAAACAATTTGTGACTTAGATATAACAAATAAGTAAAACTGCAATATTTGCAATATAATGCAAAACATTACACCCCTACTATAAGTTATTAGATGCAAAATTCGTGTTTATCTTTATCTTTAATTGCATTAAAATATATAAATATGGATATGCAAAAAAGATATGACACACAATAACTTTTATCAGTTAAGAAAACAATAAAACAAAAAAAAAAACACCCTCCACTGGTAAAAGATGACAATTTTGCAATGATTAAAATTTTTAATCTTTGGTCTGTCTGTAGTGCTTCTCAGCCCAGAGGGAGAGAGATGTATATTGTAACTTTTTCCCATTCTTGAATTGTTGTTTGACGGCTAAACTAAAGATTCCTCTCTTATGGAAATAATTCAACCAGCCATCTCCAGAAAAGGCTCAGTGCAATATCTGCAGCCAGTTTGTAGGTTGGAAACTGAAACATCATGGAGTCACATCCAGATCTTTTTGGAGATTAAAACCAAAAAGATTTGTATCCCAGATTTTTTTAAAAAAGCATTAAAACAATTTGAATGCTCTAACTTGAATGCACAAAAACATAAAAGTTTATTTATTTACTTGAGCACTGTTTTATTTTAAAACAGTATGTAGCAGATTCAACACAAAAATGCAGATTAGTTATTAATAGGTTCTAGGTTTGTTCTATTCATTTTCTTCAGACCAGAAAAGAAGCTTGTTACCGTTGTATGCTCTGATTTCTAAATATCTGGTACATATTGGTCATAGGAAAACCCAAATGAGTCAACCTCTAATTAGAAATTTTGCTAACAGACACATAAACATGTGCAGAGGCACACACACACACACACACAGTCGTGCATCACTCTATTTGTGAGGCCTTGCAGCAACTTCCATTAATTTCTACAGCCTAACCCTGACCCTTGAGCCTAAACCTAACCTCACATGTACATACCTGACCCTAACCCTGACTTAATTCATACCTTAGCCCTAACCCTAACTCACATATGACGTTTTCCCCTGTGCAGACTAGGCAAAATGTCCTCACATAGAGAAAAAGTCCTCACAAGTATAGTATAATGTCAAAAAATGACCACACAAGGATAGCAAAACATGTCCCCCGCCAACACACACATACAGGCAAACACATATATAGTTGCTTTTGCCTTTCAGTTGCAGGTAAAACCTGTGTCAAATAGGGGTGTCCCAATACCAGTTCATCCTCAAACAGAGTACGAGTGCTCTTAGTTTGTGTACTCACAGTACTGATACAGAGTACTGACTGAATTAGAACCTAAACGTTACACAATAACTTTAAAAACATGTTTCATTTATTTAGAATGTGGCTCGCCTTTATCCATCTACAGTCCCTCTGACTGGATCTGATCAGATATACAACATGACCTATACCTCTGCAACATTTAAGATGTTCTTTCAACTTCTGTAACTTTGCCTAAACATGAAACTGACAAACATTTCACTTAAAATGTAAACTGTAACACACTGAATGGAGTATCAATACCAGTACTGATACTAGTATTGGTATCGGAGCATTTTGTACGAGTTCATGTACTTGTAAAAATGCTGGTACTGGGACACTAACTGTTTCAAATAATCTCCAGAAAAAGCAACCAAAAAAAATTGTTTTAAAAAGTTTTAACTGAAGATGCAGGAACTAACTCTTCTGCATCATATCTGTATGTCATCAGTTTTAAGCACTTCATCATGCTGGTACCTTATAGCAGAAATGTTCTTGGTCCTCTGCCGGTCAAGTGCTTCTGCCCTTTCCTCAAGCTCATTCAGCTCATCCTGGATAACTTTTACTCTCTCACCATCTCCATTTTCCTCTGCCATGGCCTTTAATTAAAACACACAAACAGATCTGACTAAAGACCTGACAACAGGGATGCACAAGTAAAAGAATGTGGCTGTCAGTGTTGTATCAAACAAACTATATGTTCCACACTTCTAACTAGCAGCAGTTACGTTGTTAGTTTGGGGTATTTTAACCATTTGTGTATCAAACCGTTCAGCTCAACAGGACATTTAATATTTCACTTTATTAAAAATAAAATTTATCTTAAAAGTACACTCAAATCTCTTGAATTTGTTCAAAACATGAACATCTGTTTCAGCATACTTGCTTTATTTTTGACTTCCTAGACAACATTTAAGTTTTAGCTTTTTATCTAGCATTATGCTCCTTTTAGCTTTAAGTACAATTCTACAATTTTTGGTTATTGTTTTGCTACATGTAGCTTTTAGCTACTGTTCTACAACTTTTAGGTACTGTGTTATTTTTTTGCTATGTGGTGCTCAATCTGTTTACCAGCTACTTAACTGTTCTCTTTGACTTTTGACAATCTTTTTGCTCTTTTTTACCTTTTACTTATCATTTTCCTTCTTTTAAGGTTTTGGCTACTGTTTTGCACACTGTTCTGCTTGTTTTAGCTTTCATATCTTGTTTCAACTTGACCAACTTAGTTTAATTCATTCAGCATTGGCGTTCACATTGCATTTGCACAGAAAACTTTATTTCTCTTGCTTAACTTTACCTTATCTTTGAGTAGCTGTGTTTTCTTCATGGCATAATTTGGTGGTGCTTTTCTGAATCTATCCTTCTCTTTAACAATCTGCAAAAAAAAAAAAATCAGACAGAGGAGTTTTGTTGCAGTTCGTATCCCATGTTGCCACAGAAATTGGCCGACACCGAGCAAAACTGACTCACATCCTCAATGTCTTTGTCATTGAACTTGTAGTTAAGAGCCTCTTTGATGGTCTGCTCCTTCTTGGTAATTTCATCAAGAGTTGGTACCTGCATTCCAGCAACCATCATCTGCAAAAGAGAAAACCTGAACTAAGGCGTCCTCCTTAACAGAAAATGTTTGAGTTTATTCTTTGAAGGCACTTACTGCATCTTTCCACTTCATGAATTCACTTTCTGTAAACTCTTGGTTTGAAACAAACTCAAGCCTGAAAACCCGTGTGTCACCACCATGCCTGAAAAATCACAATATTTGCATTTCATTGTCTTGGGGATGCAGGATAACAGAGAAAAGGTCACCAAACAATTTGTAATTATCTCTTTTAAAACCTTCAACAAATTTATAACCAAAGATCCACCTTAATTGTAATCCTTTGTTTGTTCGGGTTGATCCAAGCTGATACACCTTTGCTGTTTCTACTACATCCACAATTTCAGCAACCTTTCAAAATAAGAAAATTAGAAATTAACAAAACTTAACTAAACACACCTCAGCTCTTCATTATTAGAAACATTGTTGTACATCACATATATGTTTGGTAAACTATAAAGAACTAGCTCACCCTATAAACAGGTTTACTGCTGCTGTTCCCAATTCCTATCCTCACAAAGCAGCCAGTCACAGTCTTTGCAAAAAACGGCATGTGGCACCAGCGCTCTAGCTTGTGTCTGGACAGGCGGATCCTGTTGAGCTCTTCTGGTAGTGAAACAGGCTGCGACTTTGGGAGAGTTTCCTCTTTTCTGTAGGCAGAACACAGTTCATAAAGTCATCTGTAAAGTTAGCATCTCACGGGCTGCGACTGTTGACAAAATGTATTTGTGATTGAGTCTCCAGAGTTCATGTGGATTTTCAATTTCCTCGCACAAGTCACAGAGGATCACAGTCTCGTAAATTTTAAACATATTTTTAAAATTTTGCAACATTTTTCGGTCAAAATAGTCAGAGTTGCTTTGGGCTTCTTGAGCCTGTCTTGAACTGGACTTAACCGTCTCTCTGTCATTTACAAGCCACCTCAAAAGGCTAGAGTTGGATTTTAACACCTGCACAGGATGTCTCATATCATGCTGGAGATAAATAAGAATTACTAAACTGGTTCATCTCTTAAACGTACCCCAGCAGATCAAATTATTAATGTGGGGGTGGATATTAAGTTGGGTACTAACAGTGCTGAGGCAGCTATGTGTGCAATAAAAAATGTGCACGCCCTAAAATAGATTTGCTGGTTGTGCACAAAGGAAATTATACAGGATTTTCAAAAATCACAGCCTGCTGGACTCATGGTTGCAAAAGGTCCAAATAAGCATCCACTAGCTTCCAGAAACAGCCAATGAGATACCAGTTTTATGAAAAGTGTGGCATTGTGGTGAAAAGACTGCTGCAAAAACTTACTCGTCATCATCATAAGATGATGATCGTGAACTCCGATCACTTTTAACTGATGACTTGTCATCATCTTCCTCCTCTTCTTCTTCATCATCGGAATAAACCTCACTTGTTTTTAGCGGCTCACGTTTGGCCAGCAGTTCAGCTGTAGAGAGAAAAAAAGAAAAATGCTTTTAAACTGATACTTAATTTTTTATTTTTCAGACTTTTTTATACTTATTCAAACCAGGAAAAAATTCAAACATTTGCAACCATTTTAAGACAGCATTGCTTATAGCTTGAAAGAATTTAAAGCCAGATGACACCTACCTGTTTTATTTTTCTTTTTCTCACGTTCAGCTTTTAGTTCTTCCATGGCCTGAGACTTTTTGTCCAGCTTTTCATCTCGTTTGGATCGTCTTTCCTTGTTGTGTGACATAGAAACCTAGAAACATGTGTATTACAGCCAGATAAAAAAACAAACAAGATGAATAAGAAAACTCTGTGTCAACAGAGTATATATTTATTTTAAAAATATATAACTGGTAAAAACTTAAAAAAGAACAGACCACAAAATAGCACCCAAATTAACAATTTAAAAATCTCTTTTAGAATTTAGCTTAACTATAGAGGCACATTGGTATCATTCTTACATTATCTGTCTAATGGTCTTTCAATTTTACAATATATTGTGGGAAAAAAAACTATTTTCACCTAAAAGTTTCTCCTGTTTATCGGTTCTTCCTGTAGCAAATAAACCCCCAGTTATTCCTTGTCTAATGAGAAGAGATGGCTGACGGAGACATACAAACAGCACCTTCTGCATTAAAAGCCAGTGTTGGGAGGTACTTTGGCTTTCATGAAGTTAAAGGCAAAATTGACATTGGCAAGAGAACACTGGCACAGAACTGCACCTGAGTGGTGTTCACATTTCCAAACTGCTGTCACAGCTAACCAGACGACCATCAGGTAGGCGACATTAGTCTATCTGAATCGAATTAGTTTATTGACAGAGGAGTACTTGTTTGTATTTTTGAATGGTTTTTACATAATCAGTTTTTACTTCATTTAAAATCTTATAATGGCAAAAACAAATAGTTGGGAATGCTATTTTATTTGAACTATGGGTCCACTGTCAGTACAATAAAAGAAAGAATATTAGGTTTGTGTTATATGATTTGCTGTAATCAATAATGCATATTATGTAGCAGCACAGCTTTATTACTTGTATTGTTTTATTATCTTCAATTTTCCCTGTAGTAGATGGAGTAAAGCAGCGTATTTAATAGGAGATTTTATTTTAATTCTTGTATTTATATATATTAATATTATTTTATATATTATTTTTTATTTAATATATATTATTTTATTATTGTTTGCGAGGCTTTGTACTGTATGCAGTGATATACTTAGAGCTCAAAAAGAGGGTAGTTATTGTAATGTTTTGTCATTTATTATCATGATAATAAAGTAAATGAAAATATTGTGATAATTTTGTATTTCCAGACTATTTTTACTTTACTTACCACTTGAGTGTCTAGAACCTGAGATTGCTTCCTTTTTTCTTGCTCCTCCTCCTGCTTCTTCTTCTTCTCCTCTTTCTCTTTCTTCTTTGCAGTCTTCAGCTTTTTCTTAATTTCAAACCTTTAAAACAAACATATTGAATAAATAAGCACAGATCTAAAAAAATCCAATTTTCCCCACTGTATGAATTGTTTCATGTATTACAACAAGATTAATATTTGTAATCTTTTTAACTACAGTGAAGTACAAAATCTTATTTTATAAAATTAGACATTAATAATCTTGCATAACATCTGGTCAACTTCTGAATACACATCTCTATTCGAGTATTCAGAATGAACATCAAAACTAGGAGTGTAAGGGAATATCAATACACTTAATGGATGATGTTGTAAGAAAAATGTGAAATACAAATACTGTTCTTACTGTTGTTCAGTGTTCTTCTGATTGCATAAAGATCGACTGAATTTAATCAGATTTTATGCATGATGTACACTTAATACTAAGGTTTTTTTCTTTATTAGACTTATTTGTAGAAAAAAAATTGCAATATATCAACTTGCTTACAGTATCACAATACATTGCAAGATATCATACTGTGACCCCTGTGATAGATATATCACCAAATTCTTACCTATACATGTATTTTTGTTTCTTGTTTCCTAGAGGAAACTTTTTAGAGACGGACTAGCGTAGTGCGGGTATAAACAGCCGACAAGTTGCTTTCACTGTGAGCTGTTTAACATTTGTCTGTAAGTATTTATTAAATATGGAAAATTCTGATTTAGTTTGTAAAATTTCCATTTAAATTAAAGCAACATCAACCATATTTTTTAAACGTTTGCATCTTGCTTTAATTTGTTTCTATGGTCAGACAGTTTTCCCAGTTTGGCGTGTATAAGGAAACCAACCAACCAACCAACTATCCATCCACCTATCTATTATCGCAACTATGTTTTCCAGGAGAGTCTCGGAATAAAGCTGCTGCTCCTACACATCAAAGGAAGCCAGTTGGGATGGCTTGTGCATCTGGTGAATATCTTTCTCTCGACTTCCCTAGGGAGGTGTTCCAGGCATGTCCAACTGGAAGGAGACCCTGGCAAAGATCCAGGGCACACTGGAGAGACTATGTCTCTCAGCTGGCCAGGGACGGCCTTGGATCTGTCTTGCTGAACAAGCTGAAAACATGCCATGAGGACAGAAGCAACTAACCGTCTCTTTAGCACCTCTCTCTTCTCAATTCTGTTGAACAGCTCTTGCTCTCTCTCCTTCTCCGTCATTTGTTCCAGACGAGCTCTGTCCTCAGCATCTCCCATCAAGTCGTCATCGTAACCATCCCTGAACACCTCGTCTTCAGAAGAGTCGGAGTCAGAGCTGGAAGATGAACTGTTGCTCTCAGAATCTGAAACTTCTCCTGAAAGTTTTAAAAGGGACAGATTTCATTCAACACTTATCTTTAAGGGAAAACCAACTTAAACATGACACAACCGGCTCAACTGTAGATGATTACAGATAAATAAACAAAGATCCTTGGGAATATTCTGAAGCTTTTTGTTATTTTCAGCTAAAGGTTTTACTGAATCATTTATTAGAGTCCTTCTTAATAAAATAATGTTTTGTTTGGATTTTTATATCAAAGTGAATCACAGGATATTGTATGGTTGAGTTTATCTAGTTTACTATTTAGTACTTCCTTGAGCTGTTGGATTATGGTCTCTTGTAATCTATAACCTGCTGTCAGTCACAGAACAGCAGCATTATATGCTATTACATCTACCTAATTAAACATAACAGTGATGTTTTGCTCACAGAGGAGCTGTATAAATCAGCTGCCAGATTACCATTCAGCTTCAGTCTTTGCTCTGACACTGAGCTCTGAGCAGCCACTAATCACTGTATATGTGCCTTTTTTTCAGTTATATCATGTCTGTTAGATAATTACACTTATTAACAGATAACCCAAAGAAATGAATTAAACGGCTCTGAAATTTAATAATGTCTGTGTGCCGTGGCTGTGTGTACACACCTGTGTACAGCGTGGGTAACTCACATTTGATTGAAAAACATTTTGGGAAACACCTTTTATCACCAAATGAGAATAAACACTTCAGCGCTGACCACATGCAATCAAATCACTCACAACTGATTCAAAACTGTTTCATAAAACCAAATGTGAACACTCTTTCACTCATATTGTGCAGAAGCTGCCCCTACAACACAACTTTAGTGGTCCTGGTGCCTGACCTTTAAAATGGTGCCGCCATTTTCAGTGATAATTTCACCAAACTAAATCATCCAACAGGGGTTTTGGAGGGGCTCACATAACAGTTTTCAACACAGTGGGAAATCTAGTGGTGTTACAGTTTAATACAATCTTGTGACAGGAGCTCTCATTACACCCCTACTGACGATGAAATAATAGAAAGTTTAAGTGACGGTGTTGGTAAATTATTTATTTTTATTTAGACAGGTAATCTCATTGAGACAGTCTCATTTACAAGAGAAATAATTTATTTATGAGAAATTAAAAATGATTTCCTCAGATGTTTTTTGGTTTTTGCTGACCAAGAGTTTTCATTTAGGAAAAGGTGAGTGAATATTAGTACACAGTAATACAAATAAACAACTTCTTAGATGTGACACTGTTCCACCTGGGATAAAGAGGATGAACAACTGAGTCATGTAATCCCATTCACCAGAATACGTGGCGGAGTGGAGAAGTGCAGTCTGTGGTTCATTCTGTGTCTGGACTTTTTTAATATATTAAAATCTCAGGGCTTTTGTGTCAGTATGTTTTTTTTTAACAGGGCAGGTAACAGTTCAGGTATAAATAAATGTAAAAAAACAAACAAAAAAACCAAACAGCATCAAGGACACATACCCTCCTCTGGAGCAGAACTGTCTGCTGAGCTGTCTCCATCTGAACTGCCAGATGCTCTATTAACCTTCTTTTTTGTAGAACTCTTCTTTTCAGTACCTTTCCCCTGCTTCACCTTCTTTTTGCCTTTGGTGCCGCCCACAGTCCACTAGAAAGAGAGGCTGCATTTTCACTTTTTTGTTATACAACAATGCTGATCCACTCACTTGTGCCTGATGTATCCCAAAGCGAGAAGCGAAAACTAAAAGCATCTCACCTCATCATCACTGTCAGACGTCTCAGAATCTGTAGAAGCTGCTGGTTTGTTTACAGGCTCTTCCTGCTCACCAGAATCAACCCTCTTCCTTTTTGCCAAAGACAACAACTCCTGAAAGAGACAACACAGTACGTAGCTAAGAAAACAAATCAAAACAAACAAACATCTAGTCGCAACGAAACACAGAGGAAAAAGTGGTAAATACCTCCATGGAACTCTTTCACTCAGATTTTGGCAGCACAGCTTTAATACCTCTTTATTAATGAGAACATCATGTTCTCATTCTTTTTAATATAGTAAAAATAAGACAATCATCAAATAATGTCTTAAAGGTGCAAATGTAGGTCAATGATGTACTAAGATCCATTTTTCAAGACCAGCTACAGAAATATTAGGTCCAAGGTTCCTGCGTATTTTCCAGACAATTTTAAAAATTTTCTGCCAAACTTTGCCATTAAAACCACCATAAACTCAATGTGGTGGTTTTATTGTGTGTGTGTGTGTGTGTGTGTGTGTGTGTGTGTGTGTGTGTGTGTGTGCGTGCGTGCGTGCGTGCGTGTGTGTGT